>JAHKKF010496665.1:0-15530 GCA_019740295.1 Labeo calbasu | reverse complement strand
TCTATCTATCTGTAAATAAATATTTGAATATCTAGATCTATCTAGGGTAAACTATTCCTTTAAGAATTAATTCCAGTTATGGACACATGAAAAGAAGGAAAAATTATGCGGAGGATATTCAGGGATACGTATAGAAACGTTGATACTCCTGAATATTCCTGGAGCGCTGGGGGTCTCCTATGAATAGTTATTTCATGTGCTGAATATTTGCATGCATGAATATGGTGAATCTGTGTTTATCTTAAGTTCCCGTGACCTCCTGTGCTCATTTACTGCAATCCATCTCCAATCTCAGCTCCTCGGGAATCGTTAAACACGACTCCAAAGGATTCCACACTACGAATATCTCCTGTCAGTTCACAGTGTGTCCCACAGCAGAACTGCATTTCCATCATTGAAAGCCTCTCTCTGGGTACGTCAGAGTCCAGTCAATAGAGGCGTAGAGAAAAGCGGTGGCCTGTCATTGTCGTGTTGTGCTTCTGACAGTCCTTAACACTCAAATGGACGACCCCCGTCTGGAAGAAAGACCCGTGGCACTCGCAGCATTGGTGTGTCACTGTCTGGCACCCGGATCAGCTGGGTGTCAGGTCCTGTCAGTGATCTGGCACTGGGGATAAGAACGCACGGGCAGAGAAACCAACACTATCCATGAGATGTGCCTGCTGTCTGCACCCCAGACACTGTCATGGTGAGTTTGCCAAACAGTTTAAACACAGGACACAAGTTGTGTGACGAATTGAGGCCAATGAGGTGGACGATGAACAACAGTTTTTTTAGAGTCAACATAAACAGTCACTTCTGTAATTCGATGCACAGTGGCCCCAAAAAGTATTTGAATGCTTAATAATATATGCAGTACATTTTTACATTTTATTTTATTTTTATAACTATACAGCCTTAATGGTTTGATGTTTTGCACTGTTTAAAAAAAGATTTGCGATGGACGCTCTGAAGTCCCGATCTAAACTAAATGATTCGCAGTATGCGCTTCGCAATCACGATCTGAATCAAATGATTCACAATACGTGTTCCGCAGTCACGATCTAAACCAAGTGACTCGCAAACCCACTCTGAAGTCCCAATCTGAATCAGATGATTCACCATACATTCTCCCTAGTCCAGATATTAACAAAATGATTTACAAACCCACTCCGAAGTCCTGGTCTGAATCAAATGATTCACAATACGCGCTCCACAGTCTCGATCTAAACAAAATGATTTGCAAACCCGTTTCGAAGTCCCAATCTGAATCAAATGATTCACAATATGTGCTCCACTGTCTCGATCTAAACAAAATGATTTGCAAACCCGCTCCGCAGTTCCGATCTAAACCAAATGATTTGCGAACTCACTCAAAGTCCCGATCTGAATCAAATGATTTGCGATACTTGCTCCGCAGTCCCGATCTAAACAAAATGATTCGCAAACCCACTTCGAAGTCCCGATCTGAATCAAATGATTCGCAATACGTGCTCTGCAGTCCCGATCTAAACCAAATGATTCGCGATCCCACTCTGAAATCCCAATCTGAATCAAATGATTTGCAATATGCCCTTCGCAGTCTCGATCTAAATCAAATGATTTGCAAACCCACTTCAAAGTCCCGATCTGAATCAACTGATTCGCAAACCCACTTCAAAGTCCTGCTCTGAATCAAATGGTTAGTGATACGCGCTACAAAGTCCTGATCTAAACCAAATGATTTACAAACCCACTCTGAAGTCCCGATCTGAATCAAATGATTTGCGATATGCTCTCTGCAGTCCCAATCTAAACCAAATGATTCACAAACCCGCCCCAAGGTCCCGATCTGAATCAAATTATTTGCAATACGCGCTCCGAAGTCCCAATCTGAGCCGAATGACTTGTGATCTGAATTTTAGATCAGGCGATGCTAAAATTCGAAAATGAATGGCTCTTCTGATCTGGTTTTTGCTAGTGAATCACTTGAACGAAATGATGAAGTCATGAGTTTAAATCAGTCTGAGTGTAATTTAGCATAAATGAGTCACTACATTGAATTGGTTTGTCTGTTCCTCCAGTTTTTGCATCTTTAGCCATGTTTACATGTCAAATCCAACACAAATCTATGAACATATTCAGGCGAGGTAGCCAGTTTACTGCTAACTAGTGCAAACGCTAAATTAAAATGACGAGATGCACCTCAAAGTACATATTAGATGGAAACATTGTGCATTTATAATCGAGTTTGTAGCTCAATTAACTATGTTAAATAGTTTGATCACTAAAATTCAGTGGGTGACAGTTTAATAGGAAATCAGTTGAAAGCATCCAGTCATCTTATACCATTTAAGTGAATATTCAATTTATCATTATATATTGTAATAAAATATTTGAGAAATTATTGTTGTATCCGATTGTATTAGTCTATAAAATGGAGAAAGTTGGTGCAATTAATAACCTTTTTTTTTTTTTGAGGTACGTGTAGTAAGACGTAAATTGTTATTGGGCTAATTTTTTGGTTTTGACCTCTTGACCTTTGACCTCCCAAACACAGTTATGCATCTCATCCTTCCCCCTTCCGTCTCCAGCCTTTGCCGTGTCCTGTAAGATACGTCACCTATTCAAATTTCCAGTCCGTGCACGGCGTGTTTGTAAACTCACTGAGGCTCCTTCTCTTACAGTAGCAGAAGCCAGCAGACTCCTATCTTAGCATTAGAGCTGGGAACAGAGATAAGCTGCTCTAAACGCAGAGAGAGATCGCCAGAGCTGCTCGTTTGTGAAAGATTGGGAACACCCATCCTCAAAGCTTTCATCTGAGGACTTGCGCTCGACCAAGGCCCCATTCTCCCACTCGCAATTTCAACATTTGAGAAAAGTTCTGATTATAGCTGCCCAGGGTTTTTCTTTATCTTTTTGTTTTTGCAGCGTGGGAAGGATGGGAAGAAAGGTCCTAATAATTGCAACTCGGCCGCTTTAATTACAGCAGAACGTTTGGCAGAGAATTCATAACATGCCTTGGTCTTTTCCTTTTCAGGGTTTTGGTGCCGCGAACAATGAAAACAACGATTCCCGTTTAATTGTTTTCCTGCGCGACCCGAGCGGCGAAGCATATTCATTAGCGATCCACATTCATTATATCCACACATACGGCGCAAAATGCAATTTAACCTCAAGATACAGAAGAGATATTCGGAAATGGTCAATTTTATGCCTTTCAACCTTGAATAATACGACCTGCATAATTGTCTCATGCCGCATTAGAAATCATGATATCGAAGCTTTCTTAACTTTCACACCTGGTGCTTCACTATTACTCAACGTGAGTGCTGCGTCTAAGCTTTATTCTCCCCAACAGACCGTAATCTAATGTTTCGTCTCCACTCCAGCTTATGGGCCAGCAACAGCTGGTGATATCACCTTGCCCCATCTGCCAAATGATGCTGGCTACAGCCATCCCTGCCCACAAGACCTTGGGCATTATTCTGTCTTTCTCTGTTTACGTACATAACGGTATTTATGAGTGCTTGGCGCCGTCTCAGATCAACAGTTTTGTGGCTGCCTCCCTACAGAAATTCATTTAGCTAAGATGTTTTTCGGTGTCTGTCCTTACTTTAGTTCCTGAAAGTTACAGGTGAAGCAATTAAAGGAATTATTATTAGTATTTATTTAGCAGATTTTACTCAAAGTTCGAGCTATAGCTATGAAATATCTTTCATGCTTGTTGCATGAGAAATTCCTGCATGTCTCATAACTGATTGAAGCAACCTCAATTGAGATTTCAAAGAATTTGGGTCTGTTCCTAACATAAATCTATTGAATAGCTAAAATAAAGTCATATAGACTACTTTTATGGTGCTGTGTGAAAAACATACAATACGCAATGTAGTTTCTTAAGCAGTCTTTAATAATTTGATATTTTGTGTAATTATGTGCCCGATCTGACTCAAATGATTTGCGATACACATTCCGCGATACTTGTTCCACAGTCCCGATCTAAACCAGATAATTCACAAACCCAATTTGCAGTCCCAATCTGAATCAAATGATTCGCAAACCCACTTCGAAGTCCAGATCTGAATCAAATGATTTGCAATACATGCTCCGAAGTCCCGATCTGAATCAACTGATTCGCAAACACACTTCGAAGTCCCGATCTAAACCAAATGATTTGCAAACCCACTTCAAATCCCAATCTGAATCAAATGATTCACAAACCCACTTTGAAGTCCCAATCTGAATCAAAAGATTTGCAATACGTGCTCCCCAGTCCCGAACTAAACCAAATGATTCGCAAACCCACTTCGAAGTCCTGATCTGAATCAAATAATTTGCAAACCCACTTTGAAGTCCCAATCTAAATCAAATGATTCGCAATACGTGCTCCGCAGTCCCGATCCAAACCAAATGATTCGCAAACCCATTTCGAAGTCCCAATCTGAATCAAATGATTTGTGACATGCGCTCTGCAGTCCCAATCTAAGCCAAATGATTCGCGAAACACGCTCCACGGTCTGGGTTTAAATAAAATGATTCGAAACCCACTCCAAAGTCCCAATCTGAATCAAATGATCCACAATATGCGTTCTGCAGATCTGATCTAAACCAGATAATTCGCAGACCTGCTCTGAATTCCCAAATCTGAATCAAATGATTCGCAAACCCACTCCAAAGTCCCGATCTGAATCAAATGATTTGTAATATGCGCTTCGCAGTCTCAATCTAAACCAAATTATTTGCAAACCCATTCCAAAGTCTTGATCTGAATCAAATGATTTGCGATACATGCTCTAAAGCTCTGAAGTGATTTTTGCATGAATTATTTGTTAGTACTAACCCTAACTTTTCTAAGTTTTAATTCATTTATATTTTACAATGTTTGAAGGCTTGGTCATAGTTTTTTTTCTTTAAGAAAAATAAAATATTTTTAAACTATATTTCGTCATGTTGTTTAGTGCATTTAATGTTTTTATATTTTTAGTGCATTTTACACTAATTTTAGTCACTGAAAATAACGTTTTAGATGCGAAAAAATAAAGAAAAGCAATTAATTTTACAATAATTTAAACGTATATTTAAACTTTTTTCTGTAGTTAAGGTCCATGTTCGTGCATTATGGAAAGTGTTTCCCCCCCTTACATTTTGCCAACAGTATGTTTTCTTTAAAATTGTTTAATAATTATCGTTTTGTCCTTTCACGAAAATGTTTTAAATTGAGTAAATATTTTGTCATATTCATTCATTTTAGTCAAACAAACATTAACATTAACATTTTATTTCAGTGTTATGGAAAAAAAATATTTTTTGCAACTATATTTCATCAACAGTTTTCATTAAAAATTTTTAAGTATCATTTTTGTCCTTTCACAAAAATACGTTATAAATTTAGTCAATATTTCGTAATATTCATTAATTTTATTTTCGTCTAATTTCAGTCAATGAAAATAACATTTAATTCAAAGTTAGGCACAAAAAAGCTAATATTCAAACTCTTTTTGTATTACTTTATATATATAACAAAAATGAAAACTTCATGCTGTAGTTTCTGTCTGTTTTAGTATGTTATTCAAGGAAAAAAGCATATTTTTCCCTTCGTTTTTTTGTCTTGTCTTCATGATCGACGGATCATTTTTTTATTTTTTTCGTTGACGAGAGAACTTACGACTTTTAGGTCTTCAATTTTCAACCAATGAGCCACAATAACTGCGAGTATCCGTTAAAGACTCAACACTTGAACAACCCCAGTTGAGTCTAATGAGTGATAACCATGACAATGCAACTAATTAGAGAATGATGAGACATCAAAGACTTGCTTCAAAGGCTTTCGTGAGAGATTTGGAGGATGGCGCTTTGGGCGCTCGAGATGGATATCACACGGATGAGTCTCGCATCTGTCTCAGCTGTGCCAGCTGACGCAAGCCGTGTTTCTCAGAATAACCCTGACAGCTCAGCTCCATCCTGACACGCGTGTGCCACCGAGGAGGAGCAGCCGATGCAGAAACAATGTTTCTGAACCAACTAATTGTTTTGGACTGGTGTGCATGGAAAAGTACGAACCGAAGAACCAACGAAACCTGTCAAAGACTTGATTTGAAGAACAGAAACGTAACCTGTGTTCCTTCACAGAGCTCCTCTAGCATGGCGCTCCGACCCGTCCGGCATAAACATGCGTGAAATCTTTCCATTTGACCCTTCAAGGCCGCGTTCCACTAGACCTGTCATATGAAAGACTCCTCAAATATTCCCATGTCAGAAAGGGTTGTCTTATCGGTGCAGAGGCTATTCCACAGTTCATGGGCCATGTGACACTGTGTCTAAGGTTCTCATTTTCCTCTCGCTTAAAGCGGCGCTGCAGTGATGTCCCTGGTGGGTCCAGTCAGGGGAAAGCTGTCTGCTCCGAGGCCAGGGTCGGCCGCTCCTTCAGACCACAACTGCCAGAACGCAATAGGGAAATGGCAACCCAGACGCGCGCCTGACTGAATACCCAATGAAGTTTTGAGAAAGACATATATGTCAGAAATTCTGGAGCTGAATTTGACTGATTACGCCAGTGTTTTAGCCGGCGAAGACCGATTGGACGTGACAAGAGATTTACTTAACGTCAAAAAAGCCCTTTAGATCATTTACGTTAAGGGGGTAGAATTAAAACTCGTTCCTGACAAGACTAAAAAAAACACAGCTCCCAAGGGTTAGCATGACGTATGGCAGAAGTTGTGAGGAAAAGTTGGGTTCTTGGCATTGCTCGCAGGTTGCTCGGGAGATTTATTAAAGTACAGACTTTGAGATATAAAGGTAGGGTAGGTGATTTCGCATATAGCATAAGATCCTCCCTGCAAATCGCTCTCCAAAGTAAGGCTGTTACTAACGATTATTTTAGTAAACGAGTAATCTGTCCGTTATTCTGACGATTAATCAAATAATATGATAATTATATACAGTATTATTTCAGTAACAAGTAATCAAAGGAATCACCGTTTCCCCTGTTACGACGCAGTTACCCTTACTGACAATAAAATGTTGCGTTACTATAATTTATTATAATATTATTATAATTTTATTTTTCAGTTCATCTGAATGGATGTGCATGCAGCATACCTGTATTTGACGAACTGTAAACTCTAGTGTGAACGACTAGCCGTCATTTTGTCTCACACACGCAAAGAAAAATACAGAACGACATAGTCTTATACCACACCTTATTGACAAGCTACATGTAAACAATATTCTTTGTTGTATTTTCCTCTTTTGGAGTTCAGCTTTTAAGAACTGCCGGTTTCTCCGGTAGTAGGCGGATCTAACGTGCAAACGGGAATCTTATTGGCTGGCGCTCACCTATTATCGTCCCTGTTCTGATTTCAGCAAATCAGTTCGAGCGATTTCAGATAACGTGATTAATATTCATGAACCAAGCAGCTCATTAATCCTTAGTGCGTTTTATATTGCTAATAATAGTGGAATTCATAGTGTGTGTGTGTGTGTATATATATATATATATATATATATTAGTAATGAAAATAGACCTGACTTAAAATACATATATAACAGCAATTTTGCAATAATAATTAGTTGAAATAAAGTATCAAAATCAAGTAATCAGGTTTTGCTGAACAAAACTGATAAAATACATAATGTGTTATAAACTAAACAGATAATGAACATTACGCATTATAACAAATGACTGCAGAGGGCGCCAACGGCCTGACGATTGTTTTTACACTTCAACAACGCGATCTAATCCGTGTTTAATATTGACTAAACAACTTTTAATTCAAATGTCTACTTAATCTTTAACATTTTGGCTATTTCTTTATGAAAAAATACCTACAGCCACTGTAATTTATTGACTATGTGGACATCACAACGTGTAAACTCAGAGTGAGGGTTTAAACTTTTATTTTGAAATCGCGATTAACACTTAGCATGTGTAGAAAGCTAATGTTTTCTTCTGTGCTTGCGTAGGTTTATAAATGATTTTCGCTTGACACAAGTAACCCATAACAGTTTGTGTAACGTTAGCAGCATTTACTGTGAATGGAGTCGCTTTGAGATGCAGGGATGTAACCTACATGCATGTAAATAATTATAGATCACATATTAAACTGGCATATATTTATTTAACTGAGTCATAGCATTTGTGAATTCTTAATCGCATTATGCTTTATTATGATGGGTTTAATACGTGGAATGCGCCACTTCCGGTATTTTGCCGATTACTGGACACAGTCAAAATGCAATTGATGCAACAAAAGCCGCGTATTCCTCGGCTGTGATCGTTTAGAGCCCTTTGAAGCTGCATTGAAACTGCACTTTGGACCTTCAACCCGTTGGTCACCATTGAAGTCCACTATATGGAGAAAAATCCCGGAATGTTTTCCTCAAAAACTGTCATTTCTTTCGACTGAAAAAAGAAAGACATGAACATCTCGGATGACACTGGTGAGTAAATAATCAGGAAGATTTCACGCAAGTTCTATTGAGCTATAAAAGTAAATGATTAGACTTTAATCTGGTTAGATGCCCTATTTTACGCCAGTGAAAACAAGGCTGGGGACAGACTTACAGTCTTTACAGTGGCACAAACTGTAAAGGTCTTGGATTATGTAGTTTTAACAACTCACAGCTTTCAAAACTGTTTTATGGAGATTTTGTCTAGTGAAAGACTTTTATTGAGATGTTTCATCAGCTCAGTAACCCATATGTTGTTAAACATCAGTACAATCCATTGAACATATGCTACTTCTATCCTTCACAGGCTTGTTTTCATTCCTATCAAGACATACATATGGTGTAAACAAAGGTCTACAGCATAGCTTTAGGTTAACTGAGAAAAAAACCCTGGCAGCCAGCTGTTTATCAAATTTGTAGGTTTTACAGATGTAATATATTCCATTAATATAAATTACTAAAATCTGTTTTTGCTATCACAATACGCTGATTACCATCATGGTAAAAAACCATGATGATCAAACACCATCATTCCACACATGACATTAAAACAATGCAAAAAGCGTTTATTTAACATCATAAGATGTAACATAAAACCTAATGCACATAACTGATAAGAACAAAAGTAAGAAAAATTTCAATTTCAAGAATTTATTTTAATGAAAAACCTTTGAATGTGAGCGGCCACACAGATATTTCCCAGTATGTCGGGAGTTTTACACAGTAGCATTTTTACAGTCCTTTACAGTTTCTTATTTTTTTTTACGGTGATTGTAGAAGCTTTTGATGTATTTAAAGAGAAATGTTTGAGTTTATATTGAGATCTCTAACCTTTGTAGACATTAGCATCTTGGCAAATCTGAGAATAGTTTGTGTTATTGTTGAGATCTCTTTTAAAGGAGACACGTGAGATTAATGTTTTTGTTTCTTTCCTCAGGAGGAGAATCTGAGAAGCAGATCATATGCAGGAAATGTAAGTTTTTTTGTTTTTACTCTTCATTCTCTCTCATTTTGGAGGAAAAACAATTGAGAGACCTTTATAATTCATTTCTTTTAATATAATGAGAACATAGACATTGGGCTGTTTGTTAAAAAATGGCTAAATCTGGCACACTTGTTACATAAGAGAAAATTATTCATTGTAAAAACACTGATTTGAGATGCTATCACACTAGACTTTGTGCTCCATTCATATGTATGTAAAATGTAAGAGTCAGTATTTTCCTGCGTTCTAAAGTTCAAGTTGACCTGTGAGTTTATTTAGTGAAAAAAAAAGACCAATAGAAGATCTAAACATCAAAAATTTCATAACATTTTAGGAGTGAAATTGTTGACAAAAGTGTTCATTACCAAAGAGTGTCTTCATTTTTAATTACAGAGATGAGAATAAACAATTTTAAACATACTGTTGTCAACAAACAAATATTTTAGTTTTGTGTTATCCAAAATGGTTTTGTCATTGACTAAAATATGTCATTTCAGAGTTAAAAGGACTGAACTCAACAAATTTGACAATAATTACTATTTAAAAAATGTCAAAACACAAAAAAGCAAAATAAATGAATAAATAAATAACTAATAGGTAAAAAAAAAGCAATAAAAATGTACACTGCATCATATTGTTTCCCATATTCATTGTGGGGTCTAAAATAATATGCATCTAATCAATCATTACCAAAAAAAAAGCCAAAATACAAAAAAGTAAATTAAATTAAATAAACAAAAATAATAAATAATTACAAATAAATGAATAATAGGACTTAAAAAAAAAGAAGTTAAAAGTAAAAAAAAATATTGCCATATCATATGCATGCCCTAAAATTTGACCAGTCATTAACAAAAAATGTCAAAATACAAAAAAAAGTGAATAAATAAATAAATACATACATATATACATAATTGGTTAAAAAATACAAAAAGTTAAAAAAAAAAAAAAAAATTTAAAAATTTCCTTTGCATCATATTATATTTCCCATATTCATTGTAGGGTCTGAAATAATATGCATACTTAATATGCATGCCTAAAATATGACCAATCATTACCAAAACGTATGTCAAAATACAAAAAAAAGTAAAATAAGTAAATAAATAAAAATAATAAATAAAATACATACATACATAATAGATAAAAATAAATAAATAAAAATAAAAAAGTATGCATGCATAAAATCGAACCAATCATTACCAAAAAATGTCAACATACAAAAAAGTAAAATAAGTGAAAATAAATAAATAAATAAATAAATAAATAAACAGGTGGAAAAAGTAAAAAAATAAAATAAGTAAATAAACATTTACACCGCATCTTATTATATTTCCCATATTCATTGTGGGGTCCAAAACAATTTGCATGCTTAAAAGCCAACCAATCAGGAAGTCCCATCCTCTTTGCCCCAACTTTTGTGTCAGGAGGAGCTCGATCACCGAAGTTGAATCTGAAAGCATTTTTGCCTGTAGTTTCCATGGCAGCCTCAGAGCCCAAACCTTTCAGTTTTTCAGCTGACGTGAAAAATCAATGTGAAAAGTTGCTTCTCTCACTCCTTCTTACCTGACAGTGCATCACATCACGACCTCCATAAATAGTTCTTTTCATTTAGAGCTGATAGAACGAAGGGGCAAAAAAAGAACGCCGAGAACTCCTAAATCCAGCTCCACAGACGTCAGATCTCCAGCCTTGAGTATTTATCACCTCAAATACCGATATGAAGCGATTCAACAAATAGCTCTTTGTCATGTGGCCCACATCGGCAAATTATACCTGCCAGCGTGGTAAAATCCCAGCGTACTACATCACGGATTCCCCTTTACTCCAACTCAGCCACTTTTCCCCCTTTATTCACCTCCAGTGCTCGTTTTTATATATAAATGTCCCCTCCCTCTTCGGTTTTTATATATTTCCCCATCTTTTCGCCACGTTAATAGCCTTTAACATAGTACAGTGCTGCCCTGGTAACAAAGAGAGGCTTCCTCAAGCCATTAATCACGATGACAAGTCCTTTGTTGTCAGTTAGCAGCTGTGCGCGGAGGAACATTACTCTTCTATTCTGGCCCGCGGTGCCGAGTCGGCCCGCTCTGCTCCTCTTTTCATGAGGAATCGGAAACTGGAGGGTCCAACCCCTGCTCGCTTATCAGCTGCTAATTGAACTCCCAGCTGTTAAGAAAATGGTCCCTGTGTGTATTTTCAGCCGAGTTTTGGCAGATATTGCAGCCTGGAGTGAACTCGGGAATGTCTGCCAGCCGCGCTACTTTCTAAAGGTTAATAATTTGTTTTTGATGAAGGATGATGGCAAACTTTGAGTCGCGTGAAACCGTATTTTAGATGACCGGCCCTCTGAGAATTCCCTGCGTGTCAACATCTTAACTTCATTTTTAGCTCTGCGGCTGTTTAGCGAAGCTCTTTCGGTGCTTTGAAACGCTGGCCTGCGAAACAGCTGGTATTTACTTGCCTGTTGGCTGGTGACTTATTTGAGGTTGCAAACATTGTGAGTTTTAATGGCCAGTTTGTATCTAGGATGCCTGATTTAGTTCAGTTATTACAGATATTCCTCGCATTAAGCTGGAAAGACAGTATGTGGAACAAAATCATTTTATGTCCTATTTATATTATACATTACTGTTAAAAAAAATGGGGTCAGAAATGAATACTTTAATTCAGCGAGGAGGCATTACATTGATTAGAAGTGACATTTATAATGTTACAAAAGATATATGTGTTGAATAAATGCTGGACAGCAGTTTTCAACATTGATAATAAGAAGAAATGTTTCTTGAATGATGTCCAGGAAAGATTTCTGAAGGATCATGTGATGCTGAAGACTGGAGTAATGATGCTGAAAATTCAGCTTTGCATCACAGAAATACATTACACATTAAAAAAAAAAAATCAAATAAATTCGTTTTTTTAAATGTGAATATTTAACAATATTGCTAATTTTATTTTGTCAAATAAATGCAGAAAAATAAAAAAAAACATACCAAACTTACCAATCTCAAACTTTTGAGCAATAGTGTACATATTTTATTTTATTTTATTTTATTTATTTTTTGAACACATCTAAAAAAGATGACTGAAGATGTTTTTGTAATTTTTGCTGCCTGGTTTTAAAAATCAGTGTCCATTTCATGGAAAAAGCAGCTTTTTCTTCAAAAAAAACCCAAAACAATTGAACCATTCCCAAACTTTTGAGCAATCGTGTACATTTTTATTTTATTTTATTTTATTTTATTTTATTTTATTTTATTTTATTTTATTTTATTTTATTTTATTTTATTTTTTAGCACATTTAAAAAAAGATTACTATTTTCATGATGTGTTTGTAATATTTGCAGCTTGGTTTTAAAAATCTGTGTCCACTTTCATTGTATGGAAGAAGCAGCTTTTTCTTCCTCTTCTTCTTCTTCTTTTTCTTCTTCTTCTTTTTCTTTTAAAAAAAATCAACCTTACCATTCCCAAACTTCTGAACAATAGTGTACATTTTTATTTTATTTCATTTCATTTCATTTCATTTCATTTTAGAACATCTAAAAATATTACTACTTTTATGATGATTTTTGCAGCCTGTTTTTAAAAATAAGTGCCCACTTTCATTGTATGGAGAAAACAGTTTTTTCTTCAATAAATAAATCATAAATCTTGCCATTCTCAAACTTTGCAGCAATAGTGTACATATACATTTTTTCTTTCTTTCTTTAGTTCAATTTTTGCAGACTGGTATTAAAAATCAGTGTCTACTTTCATTGAAAAGAAAAAGCAGCTTTTTCTTCACCAAAAAAAAAAAGAATAAATAAATAAAAATAAATGAAAAAAATCTACTATTCCCAAATGTTTTTGTCATTTTTGCAGCCTGGTTTTAAAAATCAGTGTCTATTTTGTATGGCAAAAGCAGCTTTTTCTTCAAAAACAAACAAACAAAAAAAGCAATCTTACCATTCCTAAACTTTTGAG
The DNA here is from genome assembly GCA_019740295.1 of Labeo calbasu. Classification (NCBI taxonomy): domain Eukaryota; kingdom Metazoa; phylum Chordata; class Actinopteri; order Cypriniformes; family Cyprinidae; genus Labeo; species Labeo calbasu. The sequence goes on along the minus strand of JAHKKF010496665.1, from coordinate 2,179 downwards.
CAATAGTGTGCATATGCATTTTTATTGTATTTTATTTATTTTATTTTATTTTTTGAGCACATTTAAAAAAAAGATTCTACTTTGATTTTTATGTAATTTTTGCAGCCTGGTTTTAAAAATCAGTGTCCACTTTCATTGTATGGAGAAAGCAGTTTTTTCTTCAATAAATAAAATGGAAAAAGCACAAGGGGGGGAGGGGGATTTTTTTTTTTAGAATTATAATAAATTCATCACATATTGATAAACGGTTTATTGATAAAGCAATCCACAGAAATGATAAAAATGTGATGTTTTGGTGGTGCATGTTATCTCTAGAATGACATTTCCTCATTAAAGTATATTGCATTGGTTCAGTTATATTATTTAATAAATAATTCAAAATACACTTTCATGACTAGCAATTGAATGGTAATTTTTCTCAATTTACCCCCTATTGGCAGGATGAGTTAATTTAGGCCCCTAGCTGCGGACGACCACCTCATTGTGTTTTAAAAAGCGAAGCAAATTCTAGCTAGTTTGCAGTGAACTCAAATTGACCGCCGAGTGTTTCACCACCCAAAAGTGCTGCGCTCTAATTGGCTGTGACATGCGGTTAGCGCTCCAGGTTTCCTCCCTACCCATCATCAAACAGACATGAAAAACAAGCCGTAATGCGCAACAAAGCAACAAAACCAGCACGGCTATGTATAAACATGACTCACATTGCTGTTGTTTTTGTCCTAACCGTTGTTGTTGTGTAGATTAGGCCTGTGAAAAGCACCGTGCGGTATTAGCCCGCTACGCGCTAACTGCTGTCGTACTGCCAAAAGCCTGGAGTCAACGCGTGTCTCTGGAGCTGCGTTTGGAGCTGAGCGCCTCCAGATGAACTTTCCCTCACCCTGCCTCCCACAACCGCTGCGACTGCCACTAGCTCGCTTACAGGCCTCCTCTGAAAGTGACAAAAAGCCTCTGCTGTGTGGTGACGGGCCTTGTTCTGTCTCTCTCCTTGTCCACCCCCATTTCCCATTCCCACTGTTTCTCTCACAAGATGGGAAGCATAAATGTGTGTGTGTGTGTGTTTAAGACAGCGAGAGAGAATGAGAGAGAGCAGGGCGTCTCTGTCAGCTCAGCAGAAATCCCTCCCTAATGAAGTCCTTCCTGTCACCTATAGTGTCTGTTTACTTTGTTCTTCCTTTATTTTGCATAATATATGTGCATATAGGCTTGTTTGAGCGCACGTTTGACTGTGTCTCGGCTCCAGCCATATGTGACTGAGATAACAATTCCACAAATTAATGATGCTGTCGTAAACACATTTTTGGTGCCATGCTAAGTTCATATCATATAGTCTGCGTGTTCAATTGGTTGGCTTCCTGAATATTGCCTTATATTACGAAATATTTTGTGAATTTTTAGAATGGTGCTTGATCTGGTTCCTGTACCCCAAGAGGAAATCCTGATGGTGCCCCTGGTGGCTATGAACGTGAATGACACCTGATGGTTTTTTGCTTGACAGATGATGAAATAGGTAAAAAACTCAAGTTATAAAAACTTAAATGTCATAGAGTCTCTTCAGCATGGAGCCCACAAGAACAGTCTAGCACCTGCATATTAACACCCTAGAAACACTCAGAACACCTTAGCAACCATGTAGTAATGACATGAAAACTTAGTAGCCACCAAATAGAACACTCAGAACACCTTAATAACTGCTTATAAAATGGATAGTTTCGGTTCTTGATTCTGATTGGTTGAGCCGCGTTTGAAGTTATTGTAAATTGCTCTACAAACATGCACCTTTGTTTACGTCTGTGTGTTGCTCGGCAACCACTTTGTTGCAACCACAACTGTTTCTGAGGAAGTACATTGGCTGAAGAATAATGTGGGGCTTATTGCTGTAATAGCAACTCTCTAAAACACTTAGAACGTCTTAGCAACTGTATAGTATTTGTCCCAAAAACACTCAGAAAAGCTTAGCAATTGCATAATTCCATGAAAACACCTTTGTGACTGCAGAACAGCACATAGAAACAGTTAGAACACCTTAGCAACTGCATAGCAACGCCCTAATAAACATTTAGAACACTTTAGTAACCACTTAGAAATAGCATGAGAGTCATTTTGAACACTTTGGAAACTGCCATAGCAACGCCCTAATAAACGCGGAGCAATGTTTTTATAGCAGCACCATGCAAAAAAA
>JAHKKF010496658.1:0-16824 GCA_019740295.1 Labeo calbasu | reverse complement strand
GAGAAGAAAGAAGAAAGTAAGAGGGAGAGAGAGCAGAGGAGCAGGGGGGTTGGTTAGTCGCTGGAGAAAGTTCTTAAGCTTTTTCAATGACAAGCAGATTGAAAGCCCCTCTATTCAGCCTCTCTCCGGCTTCTGTTCTCATGTAAATGCAGTCTGCGGCCTTCCCTCCATCCATCACGCTGCCCGGTAGTCCAGCCAGGCCTTTACGAGCCTCCCACTTGCAAAATCACCATGCCCCACAAACACTATGGCCACGGAAGGGGGGTGGGGAGGCAGCGAGGCCACCTACGCTGTGCGAGAAACTGCAACGCGGCCGTTGGGGATGGTGAGGTGCCACGGAATAGCGATGGGGATGAAGGTGATGAAGACGCTGATTTGGAAAGCAGTCCATTTCCTAATTAACTCCTCCACTTCCAGTGTGCCGGAAGCTATTTTTTAGTTCATTTGCAACAAACATCTCACATACGCCTTCATGCATATGCATAAACCACATGTTGATTACTTGTCTAGTAAAAGGCAACGCAAAACACTTTCCTTCGTTCTGACATCGACCAAATTGTTGTAGAAGTTTATAACAAATTCAGTGTTTGCGGTGAGGACCTCTGAGTTTCAGATCGTTTCAGAATCGTCCTTATTCTTCAGAACCAGATGCTTCTTAAGCTCTGGTGTTTCTGTCTACTGCAATTTGTTTGTTCATGCATACTAAAGTTTCTGATCAGCTGTGTGGAGCCTCCCTCCAGTGTTGAACAATGGCATTACAGTATCTTTGTCCAACAAATGACTTTTTTGTACACCTATTTGTTCGGTAAAATATAAGAGCGATTATAAGTGAATAATATGTTATTCTGTTTTACCTTTGATAAAATATCAGGGGTTGGTTAAAATAAGACACATACTAAGGTTTAATTTGTACAGATTCCAATGTAAAGTCATTACACTAGTAACAAAACTGTAAATGTATATGGGCCATTCTACAGAATTAGTGCTAACTGCTGTCCCACAACCAAAAAAACACATTTAAAAAGCATTCAAATAGTAGATGTTTATTAAGATCCTACTAGTATCTATTGAAACCCACAATAATATTTAAAATATTAGTAAGCCTAATATGTATATAAATCATCATTTATTGGTGATTTCAATTGGGAAGTGGCTGTCCTGAACCCCAACCCCAAATTTTAACTTATGAAATTGATATTGAATTTAGTATCTTTCTTTAGTAAAGTATCTTTCTGATTATTTTAAAAAATATATTTATTTTATGTAGATAACCCCCATCATTTTGAGGTAAATGTGTTCGAAAGTCAAAAAAAATCTGAGAGTAACTTTAAGAAACGTCACGACCGAACACCATTTTTGTGCAATTAAACACTTTTTTTTGGGAGTTATTCCATAACATGTAGTTTTTACATGTGTACAGCTAGCATAACTGTGCTAGCTCACCTTGTGTTGATTAGCATCTTTGAGCTAGGTTCAAAAGTATCTAAAATTGTCACTACCGAACATTTAGAGGAGTTTCGTTAGTAACATCCTTGACTTTTTGGGTGTTATTCCATAAATTTGTCACTGACGAAACAGTCGCGATCAAAACATGTCATCATTTTTTCGGTATTTGTGGGAAATAGACTTTTAGTTTAAATTTTAATATGCTAGTTAAAGCTTTGTAATGTGATGTGGTCGCTGCCAAAGCTTTACTGAAATATCAACTAAGATGTTCTGATAGTGTTTGGTTCAGTGTATATTAAAACTAATGAATCCTTAACTTTGAAATCAGTATGATCAACTTTTTGCCTTTTACAAAGAAAAATTGGATACAAAATACAACAAATTTCATAAATTACACTTGAAATATTGTTAAAACTCTAATCGATTTTGATTTACCTCTGAAAAAGTTTTAATAAAATACCAAAAATATATATTTGCAATGTAGATTTAAGCAAAATCTTAGTAGGTCAATATAACCCTTCTAAATAAATTATTACTACTTTACTTCAGAAAGTGACAAATTTGGAGAGAGGACAAGTAGTCCAAAACCTTTTGAAAATATGAGAATTAACTGCACAATTACTAGAAATGTGTACCTTGGCTATTATACAGTTTGCATGCATACACAACCAAACTTGCAAACGGTTTGATAAAAAGAAAAAGGAAGCATTTTGACGAGTTAGGCTGTAGCTTTATTGAAATTTCCCCCTCCTCCAAAAACCAAAATGCACTTACAAAATAACTTAAATGTAAAAAAAAAAATGATTTATTCTCCATCACATTTTTCTACCACCTTCAGTCAAAATTGATCTGCGTAAGGACTTCCAAATATCTAAATTCAGGAAGCCCTCAATACGCAGACATCTTATGTCATATTCCATTCCAGGGTGATTAAATAGCTCTGGCACAGTTTTACAGCAAACAGTACAGCAGCTACAGTAACTACTTGGATTTTACAGTCCGAGTAGTTGGATCTGAAAAAACGAATCAAATCCAATGCTTGTCATTTCGTTTTAAAAGCTAGCACACTTTTACCACATGGCCCAAGTACATCAGCAGCATGAGGTGTGCTTTAAAGAAACATCAATGCACATCAATGCACAGAAGCTGAAGTCCAATTACCCATCCAAAAATCTGATAATTCCCAGCTAAAAAATAATGAGCCCAGGATGACTACTCAGAACATGCTACTCTTCTCAATAAGAGAAGATGGCTAAGCCCATATTTCACAATGTTTATTATGAACGTCGATGGAGATAAAGTGATGTACATTCAGCATCTGAGAGTTATAAAATTTGATCAGTTTTGGGGAAGATGAAATGACTAACTTGCAATTGTGGATGAGCAGGGAGTTGCATGTTTCCTGCTCCATTCAGAAGTGTTTAAACTGGAAAATAAAGAGAGAGATTGTGAAGATGGGGAGAAGGGGGTGTCTCTAGATCAGATCAAATAAATCTCTAGATCAAATCAGCCACATTCATGGGCATCTCTTCTACGGTAGTGTTGTAGAAGGTCTCGATGTCCCGCAGAGTACGCTTGTCATCTTCTGTCACCATGTTGATGGCTACACCTTTCCTGCCAAAACGACCTCCTCTACCAATCCTAAGAGTGTAACAGAAAAACAAAGCTTAAAATGTCGCTGGAAATAATTCATTAGCTTAAGTCAAACTCAAGTTGGAATGATGTACCAAACACAAACCTATGAATGTAATTCTCGCGGTTGGTTGGCAAATCATAGTTGATCACCAAAGACACCTGCTGGACATCAATACCTCTGGCCTGTGAATGAGATAAAGACATTTTCTTTTTTATTTCCATTTTTCAATTCCAGTATATGTATTTAAAAGGAGAACTCCACTTACAGAACAACAATTTACAGATAATGTACTCACCCCCTTGTCATCCACGATGTTCATGTCTTTCTTTCTTCAGTTGTAAAGAAATTATGTTTTTGAAAGAAAACATTTCAGCCTTTTTCTCCATATAATGGACTGATACGGTGCCCCGATTTTGAACTTCCAAAATTCAGTTTAAATGCGACTTCAAACGATCCCAAATGCGGTTGTAACCGATCCCAGCCGAGTAAGAAGGGTCTTATCTAGCATAACGATTGGTTATTTTAATAAAAATAATACAATTAATATACTTTTTAATGCCAAATGCTTGTCTTCTGACTGGACTGTTTTTGTTCCTGTTCATGACAGTTAGGGTATGTCGAAAAACTCCCATCTCATGTTCTCCCTCAACTTTAAAATAGTCCTATATCAGTGTTTTACCTTTTTTGTTAAAGGTGTTTGATCTTTTTTGCATGTTCACTTTGCAGGGTTGGAACTTCTGCAGCGACGTAGGATGATTTTGGGATTTTAGGATGAAGTGGAGGGAGAAAATACGGAGTTTTTCGACATACCCTAACTGTCTTGAGCCAGAGTACAGAGTTCAAGGACTGCAAGGCAAGATGAGCGTTTGAGAATAAAAGTATTTAAATTGTAAATAACCGATCGTTTCGTCCTTGGCTGGGATTGTTTACAACCGCATCTGGGATCGTTTGAAGCCGCATTTAAACTGCCTTTTGGAAGTTCAAAATCGGGGCACCATATCAGTCCATTATAAGGAGAAAAATCCTGAAATGTTTTCCTCAAAAAACAATTTCTTTACAACTGAAGAAAGAAAGACATGAACATCGTGGATGACAAGGGGTGAGTAAATTATTTGTAAATTGTTGTTCTGGAAGTGGACTTCTCCTTTGCCAAATATTTTTTTTTGTTATGTGCAGTTTGACGAAGCTAAGGACAGAATGAGCCATTCATAGCAGGATGCACACTATTTTTATACCAGATACTATTAATTACCCCAAAGCACTAGAGGGTGCTACAGAGTCAGGGAAGTCTGGCAACTTCATCTGCTATATGAACCCAATTTTAATGGAATTCATTCCATTGGGAGAACAAATGAAGCAAGAAACATGCACTGATATATTTGCTTACCAGCAGATCTGTGGTAATAAGGACACGGCTAGAACCAGAGCGAAACTCCCTCATAATCAGGTCACGGTCCTTCTGGTCCATGTCTCCATGCTGACAAATATAACACACAGTGCCTGATTACAACACATATGCATTATTCACATTTACAGTTAAAGTATTTATTATGCTTCCATAAAATCATTTAGTCAGCTAGTCAAAATCAATTAGTTGTAAATCTCCATCACGTGCTATCAGATGGAGCGGCATTTACTATATAAACCCGTAGTTCAAAGACAAGCTATGCATTATTGTGTTCAAAATCTGGTTACGTATCGCTGATAATGAACTCTATATTGCGTAGCTTGTCAGTGAACTACGGCTCGGTGTAGTAAATGCCACTCCATCTGACAGCACATGATGGAGATTTACAGCTAATCACAGAACCGGCATTACTGACGAGATGCACATAATGATAGATGATAATCGTATCTGATTTTTTGATCAGCCCTACGCTGTGCTCAACTGCATACTGAGAGCTACACACTTACATCTAGGTAGTGACAGGTCTGTTTAAGGGATAACCCAGGGAAAAATGAAATTTCGTCATTAATTCACCCTCATGTCATTCCAAACCTGTTATGCATTTCCTTCTTCTGCTGAACACACTTTCTTCTGTGGAAGACAAAATATGTTTTTATAACCAAACAGTTTTGGTGCCCATTGTTCCCACTGTTTTTTTTTGTTCACATAATTGAAGTCAGTGGAAACCAAAACAGTTTAGCTACCAACTTAATTTTTTCTTGTCTTCCAGAGAAGAAAGTCAGTCACGTAGGAATTTTTGGGTGTACTCTCCCATGACTATCACATCAAGAAAAATAACTTTAATGATAACTATATTAGTGTCTATGCCAATGAGCAATGTTTATATTGAATGCACAATCTAGTTATGTTCTGTGAACAATTTTTTTCTTAAAAGGGAGAGCTGCAATTATTTTGATTGCTTTAATAGAGATTTATATACTGAATAAATAAGGTTTCCATTGATGCATGGTTTGTTAGGATAGGACAGTATTTGGCCGAGATACAACTATTTGAAAATCTGGAGTCTGAGGGTGCCAAAAAAAAAAACAAAAAAACATCCAAATGAAGTTCTTAGCAATACATATTACCAATCAAAAATTAAGCTTTCATATATTTACGGTAGGAAATTTACAAAATGTCTTCATGGAACATGATGTTTACTTAATATCCTAATGATTTTTGGCATAAAAGAAAAAAAAAAAAAAATCGATCATTTTGACTCATACAATGTCAATTATATACATACATTTACACACACACACACACACACACACACACACACACACACACAGTGATACTGGTTCCAGTTCTAGTTGTGGTGTGGCACTTTCAGTATTTACCAGAGCTGAGACAGTGAAGTCCCTGGCATGCATCTTCTCTGTGAGCCAGTCTACTTTCCGGCGTGTGTTAATGAAGATCACCGCCTGAGTGATGGTCAGAGTCTCGTAGAGATCACAGAGAGTGTCCAGCTTCCATTCCTGCCAAAAACACATTCAAACCAAAGGAGGGTGTGAAACACAATGACCTATTAACAGCCACTAGTCAAAATCAATGCATATTAACACTCAACATCCTTTTGAAAGCCCTGATAAATTCTGGTGTGTTCATGTATGGCTGCTTTCAACGTTTTGGACTGTACCTCTTTTTCTACGTTGATGTAGAACTGGCGAATACCCTCAAGGGTGAGCTCCTCTTTCTTCACCAAGATACGCACAGGTTCTCGCATAAACTTGGTAGTGACATCCAGCACCTCAGCAGGCATGGTGGCTGATAGCAGCACCACCTAGAGGACAGATGGCACAACAACATTCTGAGGCCTATTCACATTTATAAACAAACACATATGCACATTTGACCTCTTAAACAAAGCTGGGTCTTCTAAAAAGATATTGTTACTTGTTGTAATTGCATTGAGGTGGAAAACCTCAGTTGGAGTTGACTGAACAAAGAAACAATAAAATTACAGATTTCAATGCCATTTGTGTTTGTTCTCAACTTTATCAAAAGCATATACACTTATACACTAAGGCTGATGATACACAGGGCAACTTTTTTTGAGCAATGTTGTTTGGGCACTTTTCCATTGAGAATGGGTAACAAATTTCTATCTGGATAATTTAGATTGGCCGTGGGCCCTGTCTAAACTGGTTGCCCGTTGACAGCAACACTGCCCAAAATTTTCTGCCAACATTGCTCAAAAAGTTGCCCCATGTACCAACAGCCTAATGCAATTAAGCATGGAAATATTCAGCCTGGTAACAGCACATACAGGAAACACGGTCCATTTCACATCCTAACCTGTATGCTAGTACTGAGCTTCTGGAAGATCTCGTAGATCTGGTCCTTGAACCCACGACTCAGCATCTCATCCGCTTCATCCAGCACAAACATTTTAATGTACTTAGAAGCTGGAAGAGCAATGAACACAAAAAGATAAATGACACAATTAAATGCACTAAATTAAGAAAAAAATTTTCCAGGAAGAAAGTGACAGTTGTAATTAGTGCTGTGCAATGATTTATCAAATCCAAAATAAAAGTTTTTGTCTAGGATCTCTGGCAGAAAAATATCCCAGAACAGTAAAGATCCAGCAGTTTATCTAAATGTGGGCATGGGGTACTTTTTTATCCATCTTGAGTGTTTGCTGCCAAAAATATCTTTTTTTTTTTTGTTTCATCTGAACATAGAAGCCAGTCCCATTTAAAGTTCTAGTCATATCTGACAACTAAATATGCTGGAGTTTGTTTTTGGATGAGCGAGCAGGATTTCTCTTGTAACCCACCTAAACAACATGTGGTGATGTCGGGGCTATTAGAATTTTTTTAGGCTTTCTAGCCCCAAGACTCAACTAATAGAATCTCTGCAATTCTCCAGCTGTAATCCTTGGAGAGTCTTTGGTCACTCAAAGTCTCCTCCTCACCATAAATTATGATGATGATATAGACACACGTCTTCTTCTAGGCAGATTTGTAACATCTTTAGTTGATTGGAACTTCTTAATTATTACCCTGATGGTGGAAAACTTTCTATTTTGTGGAGCTCAGCAATCTTGTTCTGCACATCAGAACTGTGTTCTTTGGTTTTACTCCTTGTGATGGACAATTAAGGGAATTTGGCTTTTGTGTTCCTCATGTTTAAAATCCTGTGCAACAGGAAGTTATGGCTGGATAGTTTCATGCTCCTAGCGCCACCCTTGTGTGCTAAAAAAAATATATAAATATGAATGGGAATATATTTCAGAGATATTGTACTCATAAGAATAATGGGGTGCCAATAATTATGACCAACGTGAACTAGAGAAAAACATTTATTTCATAATGAGATTTCCATTGTTTTACTTCAATGAAAAGTTAGAATTTTGTGAATTTTTTGAATGAAAGATCAAAAGGATAAACAATGCTGATTTATTTCCACAGCTGCCTTTGCTCATATTTACCAAGGGTGCCAATATTTGTGGAGGGCACTGTGTATTATGTAAACAAAAACTTTTATTTTGGATGCAATTAATCATGATTAATCGTTGCACAGCACTAGTTGTAATTATAAAATGACAATGATGTAATTAAAAATGAAACCCCCTATTTGAGTAATTTCCATGAGACCCTTACTTGAGTGATTTTTAAGACTCCTATTTGAGTCATTTTCATACTTTCATATTTTCATCGCTCAGTAGTTACTGAATTTCAAGTTCAGCAAAAAGTCACGTCATACATAGTCATAACAGATCACTGTTCACATTACTAAAAAACCAAAATAACAAAACACTAGATACTAGGAATAAAAATATGAAGCATTACATTATTGATTTATATTTCAAACAACAAAATTCATTAAACATCCTAGTTTTGAGGATTTAAGTCAAGTTGGAGATTATTGTGACTTTATGTTTAAAGAAAAAAAGATAAGAAAATGTTCTTAATGTTACTGTTTCTTAACATTCTTAGGTTAGAAACAAAAAGAGCCGTTAAGAATAAACTTATTCTTAAGACGTTCAAGTACTATTTGTCACAGTACTGAGTACTTACAGAGGAACTTTCGATTAAGCATGTCGTAGACACGACCTGGGGTTCCCACTACAATATGCGGTGCCTCTGCCTGCAGCTTTTGGACCTCATTGCGCACATTAGTCCCACCGATACAGGCATGGCATGTCGCACCCATATAGTCTCCAAGAGCCAGAATCACTTTTTGGATCTGTACGGACAAAGAAAATCAACCGTAAAGTAACTTAGATCAAAACTAAAGGGAGAAAGTGTGCCTCTGTCCACAGCCTAAATATAAGTGCCACTTATCATATCAGCTTCTGATTTGGCTGTTGTTTTTATTTTAATTTTACACAGTACTACCTACTAGCTTTACGTTTCCAAATAAGTAAGCATTTCCATCATTATAATAATGTATTTATTCACAAAAACAATTGAAATCCCTCCTGTATCCAAAATGTAGTCATATAGTTCTACATAGTACACACTACAGGCAAAAATCTGCTTAATCTAACAGTGTTTTTACATTGCTGAGTTAATGTGGCGCTGAAGCAGCTCTGTACTTCCTCCAAATACTTTGTGATGACGCAATGCTACATAACAGCCTTTCTAAAATATTTAAAGATGGCTCTGCGGTCTACCCACATATTTTGCAATAGAAAACAATACAAAAGTCCTAATGTCTAATACTTTCCATAAAAAGTAACAATGTAACAAGATAACATACTTTTTTTTAAAAACAATAACGCTGTAATGTAACATGTTGCTTGTAACATTCCCTATCACTAACTAATTATCATCTTAACAAATAGCATGGGTACAGTTCAAGATCCAGTTTAAAACATGCAAATGACAAAAAAAGATCTGGCCTTAAAATTACTGTGTCAGTTTCTGGAAACCAAGTCATCACGAGAACTGAACAGTATAATTTAGCTGCACCGCCGACACTGGATCTGCAATAAGTGAACCAACAGCAGCGAGCACAGAAACGGCACTAACCTGCTGAGCCAATTCACGGGTAGGTGCCAGAACCAGGGCCTGAGATCCTTTTAGCTCTATGTCAATCTGCTGCAGGATGGAGATGGCAAAGGTGGCAGTCTTGCCCGTGCCCGACTGGGCCTGTGCAATGACATCATATCCTAGTGTGGAGAAAAACAACGGGTCAGAAAATGAGCTCTAGCTACGAGCCAGTTTAAAAATCTGGCCATCCCTATAACATAGTTTTCTATTAAATTACATTATATTTGTCCTAAATCATTGATAATGTACATCATAACTCCACCCTAGTCTGGAAGATTGGCTATAGTGTTTTCATGACGCGTCATCAATCCATATTGGCAGCACTAAATGTAAACAATACCGCTGAACTGAACAAAACTGGAATATTTTGCTGATTACTGCTGCTGAAAATGGTAAATTATTATCATGTTTTGGGCTTTACTTATCGGTCGAACTGGGAAAAACATTTGGAGTGCTGTAGACTGCCAAAAGTTATAACAAATCAAGGAGAAGAGTGCAAAAACACTATCTGAGGAACAAAAGGCATTTGTGGTTGGCCAAACTGAACCAGGATTTCCAGGGCAAGAATCTTGACAACATTCATGTTTGTTCTCATTTCAGATCAGGTAGGTGAAATATTAGGCTTATATCTTAATTAGTACTGCTCGTATGTATCTTTACCACCTGTTAACTTTAGTTTGTCAAAATATTGCGCACTTTCCTGCTTACTAAGTCCTTCCCTATATGATTTAGCAGCTTCCACACGTTGTTTTTCTGTGGTTTAGACAGCAGAATGACATCCAAGTATCATCCAAGTATCACCAATATGGTCACGCATCCAGGTTACCAACCAAACCGTGACTTAAGTGCCAATCCTTGTTTTCTGTAGCTTGAATGAAGACTATATGCTTCATATAAAGAGCTATAATACGGATCACACTTTCTCTTTTTTAATTTTTTTTCAAACACTGAACTTCAAACTCATCAGTGACACTTTGTTAATTTTTTAAGTGAACTTTAGCTTGTTTGGTAAATAGATGAACTGTTTTAGACTGCCATCTTCAGCTGAATGTGACATGTCCAGTGTGCAGTATTTGTTAGTTGTCCTAGACATGGCACCTTTAACGGTTCAAGAATCCCCTAAATTACAATGAACAAATGAAAATGAACAAACACCCAATGATGACCATTTGGCATATTATGCGCGCCAAAACTTATTCACTGGTGAAAAATATAAAGGAGCATCCTATAGTATGTGCTGCTGCAGTAGATGGTTTTAATTACAGTATAATTACAATTTCAGATAAACATACTTGTATATATATATATATATATATATATATATAATTTAAAGGCATCTTACCCTTGATACAAGGGAGGATAGCCCTTTGTTGGATGGCAGAGGGCTTCTCAAAACCATAAGCATAGATTCCCCTGAGAAGAGTCTCACGCAGGTTCATGTCATCAAAGCTGTCCACGATCTCATGCCAGTTACTCTGCAGTTACAGGGAAAACAATAATTAGATGATTATTAAGATACAGAAGACCACAGACAAACTCATCTTTACTCCATTTCACTCTGAAAAGAAAGGATTTGCTATTTGTCACTCAATGCATAATGCATAAAGGATAACAGGTTGGCAGTTGTTCAAAAAAAAAAGGGGGGGGGGGGGATTGCTGACCCCCACAGTGAGGACAAGACAGTCAAAACAACTGACAGCACATTCAGTGCCAACCCGCTTCCCACTGCTGTGCCAAGAGAGACATGCGGGGGAAATATTTATGGTCTGTATGTATATATAAAACTGAAAAATGGTTATGAATCGTGAAAAAAGGTTATGAACTCACTTCAATGACTCCATCTGGCTCCATGCCCTCGGGGCCATTGTCTCTAGGTCTGCAAAAAGAAATGTCACATTAGCACCATACAGTTATTCATGACAGACAGTTATTGTATTGATCTATTAGTGGAAACTATGGTGCAGTAGCAGCATTATAACAACATTATACTCTAATATTCTTTGTGTTTATTTATATATAGACATTATGCTCTACCATTCTATAAAAATGTCATATATTATGAGTGTATGTCAAATAAGAAAACGACATTTTCACAGATTCCATCTACCATTTTAAGGCAATATGACAATAAATCAGTAACTGTAAATCTGTTTCAATATACAGTTTTATAATTAAAGATATATTTAGCAGAACTGTGTGCAAATGAATGAATAGATGAATGACAGGCTTTACTCTGGGCCATTAATGGGTTATGTGTCGAGCAGTCTAAATCGAGTCAACTGAATGCATTAAATTACTATAAAAACACATAATTTGCGATCTAAAGATCATTTTGAGCCGCTTGAACAGGAAAGATCGTTCAACGTCAACGTCAATATCCTGAAGCAGGCCGGGCTGCTAACAGCTCATATGCTAACGCCGGTGGGTTTTTACAACTCATTTACGACATTCAAGATCACCAACCACAAGCTAGTTTCAACAGCATCTAGAAGCGGAATGTCTATATCGACTGACAACATGTAGGCATACGGTCTCTAATTCATAAATAAATACATTTAGATCGTTATATTCCGTCTGCCCTACCTCCCTTCATAATCTGCCGACATTATCACAAAGGGCGAGCACACCGCGAAAATGTTTTATATAGTTTAACACGGGTTTTTTACTAAAATTGTGATTGCTGCATTCGACCATCAGTCAGAAGATGGCCCGCCCCTCGCATATTCTCATTGGATAGTTCAGACGTCACTCAACAAATGGTAGCCGTATTTTGGTGTTGAATAAGGTTGAGATGGGCGGTCCCTGTCACGTTATTCCTGCCCTAGCTGAAATGCAATTGGACTAAAGCTAAACCTCAAAATATCATTCGCTTGGCCTAACGTGGCGTAGTTCTAGAGTCCATAGATTTCCAGGTATGGCCACTGTGTGTTCAGCACTGTGAATGTGAAGTTTGTTCTTACATAAAAGTACTTGGTTTTACTGTTGACACCTTTCTTTTGTAAGCTAAATTTCATAATAACTATCTTAATATGTATTAATAGCTATGGTTCCTGCTGTTGGGACTCGTATACTGTAACGGAAAACCAGGCAAAAGTTTTTGAACAGTAAGATTTTTAATGTTTTTAGTCTCTTCAGCTCACCAAGCCTGCATTTAATTGATCTGAAGTACAACAAATTTTGAAATATTTTTACTATTTAAAATAACTGTTTTATTTAAATACATTTTAAAATGTAATAATTTATTCCTGTGATTTAAAAGCTGAATTTTTAGCATCAGAACTTCAATCACATGATCCTTCAGAAATCATTCTAATATTCTCATTTGCTGAATTTCTTTCCCCCAAAAAATTATACTGACCCCAAGTTTTTGAATGGCATATTGTATAATGTTACATAAGCTTTTAATAATAGTAAAAAGGTAAACATGTTTCTTGAATAGCAAATAAGCATATTAGAATGATTTCTAAAGGATCATGTGATACTGAAGGCTGAAGTAAAGATGCTGAAAATGTAGCTTTGATCACAGGAATAAATTACATATTAAAATATATTCAAATAGAAAGCAGTTATTTTAAATTTACTTGCTGTATTTTGGATCAAATAAATGCAGGCTTGCTGAGCAGAAGAGACTTAAAAAAATAAATAAAAATAAAAATAGTGTATATGTGTTTGTTCGTGTTTTTTTTTTCTTCTTCCCTGTTTCAGAGTAAACTGATTGAAAAAAAAAATGTGGTTAGCCTAGCCAGTCCACCACACTAACAGTATTTTTATTTAGTATTTATAACCATTTTGAAGTCACCACATTACAAACTACTACACAAGAACAGTAACATTATGAGTCTAACATTATGACTAATGCACAAATTAATGAGGCGGAGTTATTTTCTTCAGTTTTTATTAGTACATCTTACAACAACGTATGCATCTCAAAAGATATAAAACAGTTTAATTTACAGCTGCTCTTTTTTTCCATCTCCATAATTTGCATCTTAAATCGCACAGGTACATAACAACAGACAAACAATATTGAACAAACAAAAATGCTCATATAGTGTTGTGGTCCGTATTGACTCTCAGTATATGATCGCATTACATTTTTAAAATGTCTGCAAGTCTCCTCCCTCACCAGTCGATGGTATTACCTTTAGCATACAAGTTACTGACATCAAGAACATGAAAAATAAAAAACAGAATTGCCAACAAAATGGCGGCACCTAATGAACAGTTTGTTGAGGTCAACTCCCCCTCCCATTTCTAGAAAACAACTCCTCTTGCATTTTGATCTGAGCAAACAAACAACTGGGCCGAACAGAGTATGGCATTCACCAAGTCAAAATACAAAGTCAGTGAACAAAAAGAGGGTTCAAAACGTTTGCACGTTTCCCGCCTAAATGCTGTCTGGACTTGGAGCTTATTTTGAAGTGTAAGATGTCACGGTCTCTTTCGCGGTCTCACAGAGACAGTTTACAGTGACACAGTTCTTTGTACATTTGTCTCCGTAGCTTGGGCATATCCTGCTGTCCAAAGCTGAAAGGCTGTTCCAGGGCCAGGCACTTACAGTACTGGAGAACAACGATAAGAGTGAACGTGAGTAAAAGATTATTTTATACTTACAGCACCAGTGCTATACGCAAAATCAAGTGGTAAACTGACACAGATAATACAAAATACAAAAAAAAAAAAGAACTGACTAAATGGGAAAAATGCTAACCTGAAGGACAAAAGCTCCACAATCACTGTCATTGTTCTGCCTCGCCACATTCTAGAACATTCCAAAGACAGAAGAATCAGCATCGCATACACAAAATGGCTTTTCCACTCTCTTTTCTCTCATACTTTCACTAACACACAAAACACACACATCAAATTCACCTTTCACCCTACCATTTTGAAAAAGCCTTTCCACCCTGTATAAAACTCCTTCTGTTCTCTCTTGATTGCCTCTGCTTGCAGGTATTTGGCAATGTGCTGTAAAACAAAAACGCATGCTAAGAATCAGTACAAAGAGCGTAGCCATTCAAATAGCATCATTAGAATAAACAACACCTACTTTGGGGCAACGACGGTTGAGGGTCCTCTGTGAATCGAAATACGTGATGCTACGCTGAGGAACATTCACGCACACTAACGACCAGTGCACTTCCAGATGAATGGGGATCAGTAAGAACTTCTTCTGGAAAATGTCAACCTAATAAGGAGATTTAAAACGTGCAAGTATTAATACAAGAGATGTGAAAGACAGACAAAATCCTTCCTTATCCCAAGTACTGACATTTTTTGTCCACCGTTTGACCCCGTCGTAACCTTTCGTCCGAAGTTTGTCATAAAAGAAGCTGTTGAAAAAGTGGACCTGTAAGTTAAAAAACAAGACATGGTGAGACTGAGAGAACAAATTCACAAACTGTTTTTAATAGTCATTTAACTGTTGGACACACAAGTTCATGTCATGGCTTTATCATGAGCAAATTCCCTTGTGCTTGTATCAGTAAATGTGTGTGTGCGCGCATATTTAGGCAAAGTACCTTTTCAGGAGCAGCATCCATGACCAAATCCCCATACATGTTCATGACCTGGGTGACGCAGTGAGTTACAGATGTAAGACAGAGAGCTAACTCAGCACAATCCCAGAACAAGGGCCCCCCATTCAGCAAATAAAAGAGTCATAACTGTGGATATTTTCTCTATGCAACTGACAAACTGATGTACAAGACAGTGACAAAAGTTCTGTAAGAGCTACAATTTTAAATTTGATCTACAGTGAAAGAGACATGAAGAATAAAAATATTGGGTTTCAATTACTCATAACAACAGGTGGTCATAAATGTGCCAAAAAGGTTTCAAAATAGGTGGATATGGACATATTTAGTTATTATGCATGTAATATGTGAATCTGAAATATGCTAATTTTACACGCATTCTTAAAATCAGGTGCACCATTCTCAAAACCAGTTAAAACACTTGGGGCGTGTTCACACTTAGTTCCGTTCGTTTGGTTCATTTGGTCCGGATCGAAAAAGAAAATGATACATTTGGTCCTGGTCCACTTCGCGTTCACACTGACATTTTTGACAGCGAACCTAAAGGCATCGTTCACAACCCAATTGGTCGGGTTGAATAAGGTATATTTCGTGATGAAACTCACCAAACACTCCAAACAAAAGGATAAGGCGTGTTCAACTTAAAACGGCGATGAGGGTGTATGAAACCAAAGTACCCATTTTCTGATCAGTCTGCTCAGTGCCCCTCTAAGTCGAATACGCCTAATGTCATCTGCTGGACTAGGCGCACTCATTGTTGCGTGTATATGATTTTATTTTTACCAGCTGCAAACTCACGAAGAGCTCAGAAGAGCTCATCAGCATCGCATCTTGTCATTACTTCCTGCTTTTGGTTTGTTTATAAGTATTAGGTCTGTGTTGCATTCATATTTAATTCAAACTGCACCAGAGTTTGTTTAGAAACGGACCAAGACCCATCTTTTTAGCAGTCTCGGTCTGCTTGTTTGATGCGCACCAGGGTTCGGATGGCAACATTCACACTTACTCAAATAAACCGCACTAACAGAGCAATCGCACCAGAGTTCATTTTAATCTAACCAAACATGACAAGTGTGAACACACCCTTAGTGTGTTTTAGACCTCTCATTAGTCAGTGCATAGCTACCATGCAAATGTTTTGTGTCAATAAGAAATTAATGATTCTATTCAATAAGGATACATTAAATTGATCAAAAGTGACAGTAAAAATATTTATAATGTTGCAAAAGACTTCTATTTCAAATGTTCTCAATGAATCATAAAAAAGTAGCACTGTTTACACAAAACTATTAAGCAGCACAACCGTTTTCAACATTGATAATCATAAGCAAATTAAAATAATTTCTAAAGGATCATGTGACTGGAGTAAACTGGAGTAATGGCTGCTGAAGATTAAATTTTGCCTTCACAGAAATAAATGACCTTTTAACGATGTATTCAAATAGAAAACAGGCATTTTAAATTGTAAAAATATTTCACAATATTACAGATTTTACTGTGTTTTTGATCAAATGATTGCAACCTTTATGAACATACTTTCAAGTACGAATGAAAATATGAAAAGTATTAAAAGGCTTTTTAAAAGATTTTACAAATTTTTGAACGATAGCATGTGTCTGTATAGCAGTGGTTTTCAAACCTGTCCTGGAGGCCCCCCTGCCCTGCACATTTTGTATGTCTCCCTTATTAGACACACCCAAATCAGGTCTTGCAGTCTCTACTAATGAGCTGATGATTTGAATCAGGTGTGTTAGA
>JAHKKF010496657.1:0-18750 GCA_019740295.1 Labeo calbasu | reverse complement strand
TAAGAAAAAGATCACTTTGCTAGATAAAACCCTTATTCTTTGACTGGGATCATGTAGAGCCCTCTGAAGTCCACTATATGGAGAAGAATCCTGGAATGTTTCCTGGAAAACGCAATTTCTTTTCGACTGATAAAAGGAAGACACAAAGATCTTGGATGACATGGGGGCAAGTAAATTTTTGTTCTGGAAGTGAACTAATCCTTTATCTGTAGTGACTTAAAATTGAGAATCAATTTGTCAACAAAATATTTAATTCGTGAATGAACGGAATCTTAGAATTTTTACTAAAGAACGATTTAAATTTAATAGTTTTGGGCTGAACCATTCCTTACAGAAAACATTTATCTAATCAGGACCAGGAAACACACTATTTCATAGAAATTATTCATTAAAAAAAAAGGGAGGGAAAAAACAAATGAAAAAACACCCATGAAAAAAATCTGCCAGTTCTGGCAGTGCTTCAATATTTTTCCTCTATACCTGCTTGCTTCTTGCCTTTGTGATTATAATGTTGATCATTAAATCAAAATATTAGAAAAAAAAATATTTAAAAAAAAAAAAAAAAAATTAACACAGGGGTTACTTTTCCCCTCTTTGTTGCAACATCTCTCCTCTCTGGGCTTGGCTTTAAGATCAATTCCACAAAAAAACACACAGGACCTGAGAGACTCACTGGCCAATAGGAATGAGAGATTTGTTTATGAGGGGAGGGGTTAGAAACAGTCCTCTTCAAACTTGGTTGATCAGTGTGCAGCAAAGGGGAAGGGTCATGGCGAATGTGGAGAATAAAGACAGGGAGGGGAAGAAAGGAGAGAAAAAAGGAGAAAGAGAGAGAGAGACAAGGAGAGAAGAGAAAATAAAAGAGAAATCTATTAGTGGACACGTCCCACGACAGGCCACGTTAAACTGAGTACTGTGTAGGACAACAGAAACCTGAGGGAGAGAAAGATTGTGCATATTTAAGCTAATGTGGAAATGGGAGATCATGGTCGGTGTTCAGAATGACAGAGTACAACCACTTAAACTTAGTGATCCGACCAAACTCTGTAGCGATAAGTAAAGTGTAGAAGGTCATGCCTGCCAAATAAGGGCTTTAAAGGAAAAATAAGGCATGTGTTTGTAATTATCTTTCAGTTGGGACTCCTGTACATGTTTCCTAACAATCCTGTTCTCAAAAACAATACATGAAATGCTATCATTCATGCAAATTACACCCAAGTGAAAGGTCCCACTCTTACACAACACAAGTCAACCACATGCAGAACGAAAATACTGAAGACAAACAACGCGATTAAGGCACACGAGTTGTACTGACAAAGTCATACTGATGTTACAAACCACTTCTGAATGCACCTACCTGTAATGACCCCTGGGGCCTGAGCTGCCATGACGGCCTGTGGGAGCTGAGGCAGGTTCAGGCCCGTCCCCCCAGTCATCGCCCCCAGAATAGATGCTCCCGCTACTGCTTCCTGGAAGAACAGAGTGGGACATATAGGAACACCGCCTGGACAGCGCCCGTTAAAAGCACACATAACACCAAAACGAGGGGACAAGCACGTCACAGGACAGGACATGAGACAAACTGACCTTCACACACACAGACAAGCCTTGGGCCAGCTGCATAAAAATGGGAAGTTTAAGCTTATGAGGGAGATTGATAATAGGGATGCTCATATTGACAACCGGATGTCATGACGAAAACGTACCTGAGGGAACTGTGTCGCAAGGCGTGAAACACGTAGTGCCATGTACATTTTTTGACATATTCGACGTGAAATGTCCACTGAGCACCACTAAAAAGTATGTTTGGTTTTTTTCCGCCAGATACGCGTTTTTTTTTTTTTTTTGAAGTATATATATTTTTAAATGGGTCACAACACGTCCATTCTATTTTTTTTTAATGCTAATATAATATTCTAATCTTATTAGTTACTGGTTGATGTTTGGATAGTCTTGCATAGCCAGACCTTTAGACTGACAGCAGAAGGTGTGAGAACCTTGGCTGCTTTGAATGGCCAAAATCCACCCAAAAGACCACATGACTGACAGGTAAAACAACCAATCACGTTTAATTTTGTGCCGCACCATGTTTAGGGGTACGGACATGTCCCCACAATAACAGACTGGTGCGTAAATTAGAGTCTAAAGAGTATTCTAGAGAGCATTCTAGAGACTACATTTCACAGACTACAATCCAGGGTTTAGTTGATCCTAAGCGCTCACTGTCACAGTTGAAAACACAACAGCTTTCTTCTTTCATGAGTGGCTTTAGCATCACGGCATCGTTGTTACTAGGCAGAACATTAAAGAACACGACAGACGTTTCTGGGAAATCCTGAATCTTTTAACCAGTCTGATGACGTCTTCGAAACTCCTGAAGCATTTCCAATTTTGTGTGCCATATGCATCAGACATTCAGCCAACGGGCATGATGTCTGAAGCTGAGACAAATGCTCTGCTAATGAGCAGCCATCGTCGGTTTGGAAAATTTACTGTAATGAGCATCCCTTATTGAGAAATGTGATTTCTGTCAGCGTAAAGCAATAAAATATCTGTAGTGTACTGTCTTAGAGTATTCTTTACTGTCTCCACAGCAGAAAAAGATATACTTCAACATGCATGCTCATTTGCTATATGCTCAGCTGCCCCTTAACCCTTGTATACAAATTACATGCCAACATGGAAAAAAAAGAAGAAGATGATTTTCAACGCATAGATTTTGTTCACACTTTATATATAAAACCTAGAAGGCTTCAAACTCTAAACAGTGTTAATTAGATGAAAATCAGCAAACTACACTGTCAATACAAGTTAGGCTTTTTAAGCAAACTAAAATCCCTAAATTTGATTTAAATTTGAACTTTCTATTCATCAGAGAATCCTGAAAAAAATGCATCATGGTTTGAACAAAAATATTAAGCAGCACATCTGTTTTCAGCATTGATAATTGCTTTATAATTGTGATCTTGGGCCACAAAACCAGTCATATGTAGCACAAGTGTATTTGTAGCAATAGCAAACAATACATTGTATGGGTCAAAATTATTGATTTTCTTTTATGCCAAAAATCATTAGGATATTAAGTAAACCATGTTCCATGAAGATATTTTGGATAAATTTCCTACTTATTGAGGATAAATTTCCTGCTGTAAATATATCAAAACTTAATATGCATTGCTAAGAACTTCATTTGGACAACAAAAAGTGATTTTTCTCAATATTTAGATTTTTGCACTCTCAGATTCCAGATTTTCAAATAGTTGTCTCTCATCCAAATATTGTCCTATCCTAACAAACGATACATCAATGAAAAGCTTATTTATTCAGGGTTTAGAATGACCCCTGATGTATACCCTTATGGTTTTGTGGTCCAGGGTCACAACTGATGATAACTGATTTCCAAAGGTTCATACTGAAGACTGGAGTAATGGCTGCTAAAAATTGTAATATTTTAGATTTTTACTGTATTATTATAGTTTTTAGTTCTTACCAAGGCTGAATACATTTTACTTAAAGGAGAAGTCCACTGTCAAAACAAAGATTCACATATAATGTACTCACCCTCTTGTTATCCAAAATGTTCATGTCTTAATTTCTTTACGACTGAAGAATGTTATTTTGAGGAAACATTTCTGCATTTTTCTGCATATTCTGCTTAAACTCTGTATTCTGGTTCAAGACAGTTAGGGTATGTCGTAAAACTCCAATCGTATTTTCTCCCTCAACTTCAAAAATCATTTCGAAATCATCCTACATCGCTGCAGAAGTACCGACTCAGTCTTTGCAAAGTAAACATGCAAAGAAGATCAAACACCCTTTAACAAAAAAGGTAAAACAGCGACATAAGATGATTTTGAAGTTGAGGGAGAACATGAGATGGGACTTTTTCGACACACCCTAACTGACATGAACCGGAAAAACTAAAAAACAGTCCAGGCAGAGAAAGATGAGAGTTTGACATTAAAAAGTATATAAATTGTATTATGAAAATAACCGATCGTTACACTAGATAAGATCGTTTACAACCGCATTTAAGATTGTTTGAAGCCGCATTTAAACTGCATTTTGGAAGTTCAAAATTGGGGCACCATATCAGTCCATTATATGAAGAAAAATGCTGAAATGTTTTCCTCAAAAAACAATTTTTTTATGACTGAAGAAAGAGACATAAACATCTCGGATGACAAGCAGGTGAGTACATCATACGTGAATCTTGGTTTTGGAAGTGGACATTAAAAACATTTATTTAAAAAAAAAAAAAAAAAAAAAAAAAAAATCCTCACTAACTCAAACTTTTGAACGTTACCATAATAAAAACGGCCAAAAAGCTAACATCTAAAGGAAATGTAACGCTGCTTATAGTCAAGTGTCTGCTCTAATAGTGTTTGTGCATCTAAACAGTCAGGCATTTCATGCAACTAGGCCCAAGACCTGAAATAAAGGTCAAGAACATGTGACAAAACAAGCTAAACGGATCATCAGAAATCCTTATAAATTATTAACTATACATTAATTTAGACACTGCTACACAAATTATTAAACTTACGCAATCATTTGCTTAACACATAATTTAAACTATGTATGACAAGCATGAGACAACACAGGACAATTACATCACTGATCATACAAATTTACAGTGTATATTTAATAGCATATAATATGGCAATTTTAGCATGATCTATGCTGTAGCATAGACGCAATAAAAATCGCTAAAATGGAAGTAATCCACAATAGAAGATGCCGAAAAGGTATCTCAGAATTATATTAATAAATAGGCACACCCATTAACAAAGAACTATCATGAAAAGCCTTAAGAGATTAAGCGGACATCCAGAATTATATATTCATCATTATGTAGGCCAGAACCCAAATTACAGATAAGAGGCTGAAAAATATTGGCAGAGGTGCTACTTAAAGTCACCTGCAACTAAAGCTGCTCAGCTTTCAAGAATATGGGCCTGTCTAGTAAACATTCTCTACCTAGCACACTATAGAGAACAATGAGCATCACTGTAACTGGGAAGTCCTGAAGACAAGACTTTCCCCACACTCATATTCTACACAAAACAAAAAGGCACCAGCGTGCTTTGAACAGAATTTCCTGAAGGATTTACCAGACAGTTGAGGAAGTCTTCTGTCCGATTCTCCGGCTGGGACAGATTCCATGCCATCTGTTTTTGGAGTTTACACGCTATGTTATCTTTCTGCATGTAAAAGCTCTGTCTCAAATAAGTAATGCTGTGTCATAACTGAGTCTTCATGCCAGTCAATGCCTAAGCTGACTCAAATCAAGCCCTCACATACAGCACCAAGTGTCTGCTCTAGCCGGCTAAGCCAATTAAAAAACACGCTGCCTTACTTTACAAAGGAAGGCTTTTAAATGCCAAAGGAAGCAGCTGCTCACACGCACACACACACTCTCTCCCTGACTAACAGTAGATAATCGAGGTGTGTCAACGCTCACCTGTGCTGTGATTTTGGCGGTGGCGGCCGCTGCTGCTACGGCGGCGGCGGGAGGGAGGCCGCCCGGCGTCGCTGGCGTCAGAAGGGGCATGGGTGGCGTGACTGCTTTGCCCACTCGCAGGTACTGGCCGCCTAAGTCGAAAAGGTTCATGGAGGACACGGCATCTTGCGCAGACTGGGCCTTATCGTATTCTACAGGGGAAACAGGGAGGACTGAGACTCAACGGCTTCTAAGAAGACTCAGCATTAATCTACCAGAGCTCTGAGACAGTTACTGTGTAATTACCAGTGGGCACTTATGGCACAAAAGTCCGTAACAGAGCCTAAGAAAACAACGACAACAGAAATAAAAACTTACTATGAAAGCATGTGAGGAACCTGCCCCCACCCTTCTCTATCCCCTGTGAGACATGTAGAGAACAGCATTCTACCATGACTGACTGCTCTCAGTCAGATACATTTATAAACAACCGAATGGCTGAAGCAGCCGCCCGCTTACCTATGAAGCCATAGCCTTTGTGCTTTCCCGTCGTGGGGTCCCGCGCCAGGGTGCATGACTTGATTCTTCCAAAGGCCTCGAACACGCTCTTGATGTCGTCGTCTGACAAATCGGGATGCACCGACGCCACGTAAATCCGGTTGAAGGCGCGCGCTTCTTCGGCTAGCTGGTCTATGATGGGTTGAGCCTGACCAATGTTGCTCGGTCGCCCCACCTACAAGTGTTGAAAAAACAGATCAGACATTACTGACTATGTTTGAAGGATTTAGAAAGTTATTAAACTTAAGTTTTACAAAGTACTCACTTTAATGTTTCTACCACCCAACATAACAGAGTTCATCTGTTCTAAAGCGAGCTGTGCTGCTTCTGGTACTTCATATTCTACAAATGCAAAACCCTGCAGAAACAGTAGTTTATCGTCAGTTAAGAAACAGAGAAAAAAAAAGAAAGAAGAAAGTGTTAAAAATAGGGCTGCCACAATTCTGATTCAATTCGAGTACTCAAAATTTTTTTTGGTATAAATGTGTCGATCAACTCCCAAAATACCTGAAGTGGCACATTCCACAGATGAGAATTCATGAAATGCATTATTACACTGTTTTCCAAGGCTGCATGATATATTAAACCCATTTAAAAATCATAATGAGGCATAATGCTATTGTGAATTCACCAAATTTACGATTCAATTACATAAATAACTGTAACACAGGTTTAACATATGCACTTTATTTACATGAGTGTAGGTTATGTACTTGCATCTCAGAGCGGCTCCATTCACAGTAAATGCTGTTTCACACGAATTGTTATCATTTACATGTGTGGAGCGTCTCAAACTTTCTCTGCAAAATGCTGTGAGTTTGGGTTTATTATAATGTTCATTTGGGAATGCAACATGTGCCATTTTATCAGATTTGTAAGGTAAATCATTTATAAATCTATGCAAACACAGAAGAATACATCCAACTTTCATTGTAATTTCAAAATCAGAGTTTTGATGCCAACATATTCAAAAAATTACACTGGCTGTAGCAATTCTGTCATGAAGAAATAGCCAAATATTAAAGATTCAGTATACATTTGAATTAAAAGTTGTTTAGTCAATAGTAAACAAAGATTAGATGATGCAGTAAAGCGTTAAAAAAAAAAAAAAAAAAAAAAAAATTTTGTCAGGTCGTTGGCGCCCTCAGCAGTCATTTGTTATAATGTGTAATGTTCATTAATGCTATTGTTTATAATACATTATGTATTTTAACAGTTTTGTTCAATAACCATATTATTACTTGCTTTTGATACCTTATTTGAATTTATTATTGCCTCATTGCTATTTTTTGCATATTTTAAGTCATTTTAAAGACTTACTGTCTACTTGTCTACTTTTATTACTACAAAAAGAAATTCATTATAATTATCTGATTAATCGTCAGAATAATCGCCAGATTACCAAAATAACTGTTAGTGACAGCCCTAATCAAAAACATAAAATGGTTTAAAGAAATGACCATCTGACCTTGTGTTTTAATGTAACAGAATCCCAGGACATGTCAATGCTCTTAATGGGACCGAAAGGAGCAAAGGCCTGTCTGATGGTGTCTTCTCCTAGCTCGTAGTAGATGGACCCAACATAAACACGGCACATTATGGCTAGTGCCCGTTGCCTCTGTGCTGCAACCTGTAATGGACAATTCAATTGATCAGAAGGGGCCATACCAGGCATATGCTCATCATTCGTAGAGTAAATCATTAACGGGCATGTTCCAGTGATTGAGGATAGAACCAGCAGACAATAAACATGCTGGCACTGAAGACATAGCACTGGCTTATCTCTACCTCCACCCCATTACACACATGAGTACTGAACAACTACATGTGTGCCAACTTAAGGAGGGGAAAACAACACTGGTTGTTTTCACAAAAAGGTACGTCAATGAAGGTTACTGAGATCGCTTGGAGAAACTGTGTTGGACTTACAGACTGTAGTGGTGAGAGAGGATCTCCAAAGCCCATCGTTAATGAAGCCATCTGAAGGGAATTAGGGAGCTGTCAGGAAAAATAAACCAACTTGGTAAGTCTATCACTGATGTGCAGCTTTAATTCTATCACAGTTGGAAGTTGTCAGATCAGGATAGAAAGGTCCTTGAGACAAGATACTACTCACATTATGATACATAATTATAATCATGACTACGTATACACTAAACATTGTTTTTTTAAACATAATTGCTTTCCAACTGCATCTTTTTAACATCACTATAAAATAAACGTTAAAATAGTTTCATCATTATATTGTTTCAAATCTAAAATAAATAAATGTGACCGATATACAATTCTAGAACTACTATTCTCATGCAGTTTTACCTGTAGGCTGCTGAGCTGTTGCTGCTGATGGGCGAGGGTCTGCTTGACCAGGACGCTCTTGATGCTTTGTTCCATGGCATACTTCTTTGCCTAGAATTGAGAGCACATAACACTAAATGAATACCCACTTAAAACAAAAATTTCAAACCACCTCGACAGGACCGCAAATAGCCCGATCTCTTGTCAGAAATAACATTCCACTCGTGTAGACATTAATGTTTGTCCGCTTGTCCGGTGAATTTTTTAAAGCGGTGATAGAATGAGAATTTTTCAGTTTTCCCAAATATCATTACAATTGAAAATGACAATGATTTTATACAACAGTTTATTTAACATGTAGCAGGGCTTGACAATAAGGAGTGCCCGATGGCCCGGGGCCAGCATTAAAGACGTTTGGAACAGGTGACGAATCTGTCACTGGCCTGATCGGGCCACTGCTGCCTCGTCACAAAAATGTATCATTTGCTCGTTTTTTTTCAGAAATTGTGTTTTTTTTATTTTTCTGATAATTAAATGAAGGCATTAAACATTTATTTATTTTTGATGAAATTAAAATTAAACCCTTGTATTTGTTGCCAAACAAACAGAGGTTTTCCGGTTAAAATTAACACATAGAAGAAAAATTGTGTTAATATTCTGTTTACATTTTTATAATAATAATTGTAGAGTTATTTTCTACAATTAGGTGGTTAATCTTAATATAATGGCAGGGGAAACACTGTTATTCATTTGAAATTTCCAAGCGATCACAGAGAGATGTCTCTCTTATGGACAGATGGCCTACAAAAGTATGTCGAAAATATCCGTCTTGACGAGTAACTTTGTAGCTTTGACAATGATTAGTCTATGTTTAATTTAGACAGTGGAGTACAGATGCACCGATCAACAGCACATATTTCAACCGATCTCTGTTCCAGGCTTGCAAACAAACTGCATGCAATATGTTTTCAAAATGTCATGTGTGTGGAAATATTACGAACTCTTTAAACATTCGTTAACGGAGGCCAGAGATGCTGAAGACGAAGGCAAAAAGGAAACGTTAGCAGGCAGAGCAAGATCACAATGCGCGAAATATTGGAAATAATATCTTAAATATTGAAACGGGGTTTATATGAATGTATCTCTGAGGGGAACGGACTGTTTTAAGAAAGGTTTACATGGCGTTTTCTTTTCATTTACCTCTGTATAATGCATTTAAAGTTGCGTTCATAATCACAGTAACCAGGGAAACGCTGCATCATTATTCCATAAGCGCCACCTGCTGGCAGAGACTGAATTTGCGAGGCACGCTACAAATGTTTGGTGTAGAGAAAAACTACAGATCTGGTAATGCTGGCTTGAACTACAGGTGATTCATATGGTCAAATAGAGCCTGTTTTAATGTCGCTCTTTTTAACTGTCAATGCCTTATTGTCACGTTAATTCTGACAGCCCTAAATTCAATACTTTCTTCACTCACAGCAGGCTATGAGTTGCAGTCTGACACATTTTTCTGCTGACTACTGATTGGCAGGATACTATCAGTCCTGATCATCGGCTGATTTTGAACAATCGGCCGATACATCGGTGCATCTCTACTAAGTAGTGTACCAGCTATTGAGAATAGTACTAGCAGATAATCAGACACCACTAGTACCGAAGGCATATCACTGGTGCTGCTCTTGTCCACTGCTTGCTTACATGTGCACTGAGCAAACACATGCTTATGAAGGCAAAGGACATTTAAAAAAAAAAAAAAAAAAGCAAGCACACAAACCCCAAATTGCTTACTGATCACAACGCAAAAAATATGCTTTTAACCAATCACAGTTATATAAATGAAAGCCTCTGTTTGATACATTTCTGTATAATTGTTGAGTTTGGTAAAGTCAAGTGACATCAATCACTTTTAGTACCCATATGTAGAAGCAATGCCTGGGGAAAGTCTCACCTTCTGCAGCGCCTCCTGCTGTTCCGGAGTGAGGGGCGGCAGGCCGAGCTTTGAGGCCGTGCTCTGTCCATTCTCCATCATCAGAGCCTCGCCTCCCTGCACAGAGCACAGGCATCTGTCAGACCTGATGAATGCGAGCTGCAGCGAAACTGCACATCTACTCAAGACACACACTGGGGATGGAATAAACACTGGACAACTTACAGCTTTAAAACCATCTCGTTTAAGAGCAAACTCAAATAACATCCATCAGGATAATACTACTATTTAACAACAGTATAAATTATGCATCTTAAGCAAATTATTTACCATTTGCATAAAAAAATAAGTATTATGATTAGCACTGGAAACAATTTTTCCTATTTAAATTACTACAAATGATCCTAGATCATTTTGAGCTTGCTCTAAAACAGCTTTCTAAATTTCACATGTTGGACACCTTCAGTTAAGCGTAGGGCTTTGTTAAAGACATTTTACACTGAACTGAAAGGCCATTGATAATGAGCCTTCTTTACACATTTAATTAACAGGCTTCTCATAAAATGGTAAGGGGAGCCATGCATTCGTACCACATGGTGACTTCTCCCCTCAGTGGATTCTGTAGGTCACTGGAGGACCATATACCCTTAGAGTGCATATGCTAAAGTAAGTGAGCCCTCTTATTTAATACTACACAAGAGAAAACTTAAGTACCTTTGCTCAAATGAACTCCAGAGTGGTGCACTGCCCCCCCCCTTAAGGAGGTTTGAACCCAAAAAGTTCTGCCATTGGCTTTGGAAATATAGTACAGTCAAGAGATATGTTCTACAGCACAGACGACACATAGAGAGAAACGACAAAAAGGAAAAAAGGAAAAGAAAAACACAAACCTACTTAGAACAAGAGAACTGGATAGGGAGACAACAATTTGAGATCACTGACATCCAAATCCAGGGGAGTTGTCTCTAAGATGTTTAGGACATGAATCCCTGGGTGACAAACCTTAAGGCTATAAATTTTGTACACATACGTTCTGTGGCACTGATTCTTAAAGAGACAGTTCAACCAAAAAATAAGCTAATAAACTTACGCCCCATTCACAACAAGGATAACTATAAAACTTTTTAGTTATCATTCTTGGTGTTAATCATGTTGTTCCAAACCAATATGAGTTTCTAGACTAACAGCAGATGATTTTCACTGAATATTGGCTTAAATTTTGGTTGACTTTAGAAGATTTATATTAAGTATTATATTAAGTAAGCTTACTGCTTATATGATACTTGCATCCTTTTTGAAGCTTGAAACAAGTCTTGCATTGAAATAATTTTTTTTCCTATTGTATTTTGCAGTATAAAGTCATAAAGGTTTAGAACAACATCAGGATGAGTAAATGAGTAAAGTTTTAGCTGAACTATTAAAGGGATAGTTCACCCAAAAACTGTTCAAAACCCGTAAGACCTCTTCGGAACACCAATTATGATTCTTCTGATGAAATCTGAGTGCTTTATGACCCTCCATAGACAGCAAGGGTCATACCATGATCAAGGCCCAGAAAGGTACTAAAAATGTCTACAAAATAGTCCATGCGACATCAGTGGTTAAACTGTAATTTTACAAAGCTATGAGAATACTTTTTATGCAAAAAACACCATTCCCCAAATTGCCTTCTTGGATTTGATCAATAATATCTTAATTTGTGTTCCAAAGATGAACAAATGACAATGAGTAATGACAGAATTTTCATTTTTGGGTGAACTATCCCTACAATGTGACAACATTTCCCAATTTGTGAATATTAGCACAGAGAATTTAAATATTTTTACACTCATCTAAAAATTGACAGGACTTCAGCTACCAGTAAGGTATGACTGGCCCAGATGACAAATAATAACCAAAAACAACCATTTTTGTCGTAATAACAATGCAAATAAAAAAAATAATTTTCCAATCCCTAACAGCTCTAACACCTGATTATAACATAAATTGATGACACTTGAACAACACAGAAAGGAAGTACAGGTTGCTTGATGCAACCTGTTGTTTATCAAATATGTGTCAAATAACTGAAAAGTAAGACGACACATTCAAAGGTTTTTGCAAACCCTTTTCATAAGGGAAGAGTGGTCTCAGGGTGAGCAGTGGATAGGCCCCTTACCTAGCACCTGCTCTCCGCTGGGGTGTCTTGTGTGATTATATATGGGGAGCTTTTACTGTTCAATACAGAGTCTATAAGGAAAGAGAGAGGTTTCAGTAAACTCATGTACACTGCGTCCATTTCCCAGATTAAAAGGGTGAACTTAACTGTTTTTCAACCTAACTTATTTATAATAGCACGGATTTTGAGACTAAATTAACCATTGAAGCGGCCTGCTCTTGCACATTAACTAGTTAATGTTAAAGTAACCACACTGACTAGGAGGTCACAAAAGTAGCATTCAATGAAGTATGAATGTGTCCCATACATTCTCACTGGCCATAAGGCCTTATGTAACGTTTGGTTTAACGATGTTCGACGATAATGCACTTTTTCTTTTCAAAAGCGAATAGTAACTGCAAACAAATCTTAGCAGCGTAAACGCAACAAACCGGAGCGTTTAGTTTCATACGCGCTGTGCAGCAGCTAAGTTGATTCAGCTCATGGAGGACAATGTGAAGGGGTTAACATGCTAGCTCATGTAACGAATGAAGAAAGCGAGTGAGCACAGGCGTTTAGGTTACCTAGTAATACACCGTCAAAAACAACCGTTATAAACAAATCCTAACAGTTAGAAATGACTTGCTCAGTCGAACATGATTTTATCACTGTGGTTGTAAAAAGACACGCAGCAGCAGGCCAGGGAGAAAATCCCGCTCTCGCTGCGCTAGGCTAATTAGCCATACCCGTGTTCTTCTAACTTTTTAAATGAAACCTCTGTCCGAAAACGTTACTATATGCACTTGAAATATTACTGTATGTATATTAAGAGAGAAATGAAACAAAATATTACATTTACCGCTGAAACAGCCACCGCCATAGAGCACACCTTCCAGCGCTAACGTCCACACGGCGAGGAAGACTATGAAATCTCGCGATACCGAGAGAGAGTTAGGTAAGAGGCGCGCAGCTGCAGTATGGACGATTAGACTGTGATTGGAGGAAAGCAAGTCTCATTGAATAACAAAAATATAATGATGTAAGTTACAGAGCATAATAAAGCATAATTTCTCGTTTTCTTGAAATAATATGTGACTCCATTTATAAGACGATAGCAAAAGATGTGAAATAATATCTATAATCTAGAGAAATAGAGTGAAAGCCCATATATAGGGGCCCGGGGTTGTTATCACACTTTTTACCGTAGTGAATATTTGTTTGAGTGGGTCTGTAAAAGTACATTTCTGTGTAAACACACGTATTCAAATAAAGTAAGCATACAAAAACGAATGATATACAGTTAAAGTCTAAAGTTTACACACACCTTGCAGAATCTGCAAAATGTTATTTTACCAAAATAAGAGGGATCATTCAAAGACATGTTATTTTTAGTACTGACCTGAATAATAAAAGACGTATACATATAGTCCACAAGAGAAAATAAGAGTTGAATTTATAAAAATGACCCTGTTGAAACGTTTACACACTTTATTCTTAATACTGTGAATGAATACCTGAATAATCCACAGGATTTTTTCTATTTGAACCCTTTCCAACAATGACTGTATGATTTTGAGATCCATCTTTTGACACTGAGGACAACTGAGGGACTCGTATGCAACTATTACATAAGGTTCAAACACTCACGGATTCTTCAGAAGGAAACAGGATGCATTAAGAGCCGGGGGGTGAAAACTTTGAATTTGAAGATCAGGGGAAAAATGTAACTTATTTTGTCTTCTGTGAAAATGGAAGTATCTTCTGAAGGCTAGTACTAAATGAAAAAAATATTTTATTTAGGCAAAATAAGAAAATGTACACATCTTCATTCTGTTCAAAAGTTTACACCCCTGGTTCTTAATGCATTGTGTTTCCTTCTGGAGCATCAGTGAGTAAGGTGTATGTAAACTTTTGACTTCAACTGTAGGTTGTTAAACACACACTGACATTTTGTGAAAAAAAATAGTATATATTAATACATATTAGTGATCATCTAACATCAAGCGGCATGTAATGTGCTTTTCAGCAATATAAAAACAGTAAAACTGGTAAGAAAAACAAAATTCATTAAACCGCAAAATGAAAATGTATAAAATACATACTGTAATTGTATGCAAATCCCCTTGTACTAAGAGCATGTTACACATTTCAGTTGAAATCTACATTATGTATTTCTATGCTATTACACAAAAGAAATAAATTCAGCCATATTAAAGTATTAATTTTATATTTTAATGTTATAGTATTTCGTGTCACAGTATACAATTAAAAACAAAACAAAAACAAATGATAAATAAAATAAAATAAAACTGCTTAAAGCAAAAGTCTGGTTAATGTATTTGATTAAGATGAGAAAAGGACACCAGGAACTATAAAGAGTATACTTAAACAGTTACTCACTGTACATTCATATCTCTTGTATCTACGTACAAATTTATTACATTGCAAGACACTGGAGTCTTATAATAACACTGGGATAATTGTGACTTTTTTTCCATGACATCTGAATCATTTGAATTTGCAAGAATAAATGGCGATTTCAAATCCCTTGTAATAGTTTTTAAGCTGCAATACATCCATTGTACACCCATGCCAATATAACAAAAATGAACAATTTTGTAAAAGCATTCCTTTCCTGACATGCACATATTTTAAGTAATATTGGGAGGTCAAAGTCAAAGCCACTGGAGAGTACAGTACTGAAAGCATCCCTAAAACAGATACTATTGCTTTGGATGGCATGGCAACACAGATGTCTTCACAGAATGAATACTGTTGTAAATATGCAAGTGTCAATCAAATACAGGACGTTATACTTCCAATGTAGTACCCACTTTTGCCAGCATTGCACCCAGTATATCTTTGGCTGTGACGTGGTTCAAGTTCTTACTTATAGAATGCATACAAAGTAGTGTATAAATCATTTCACATGACATACTGTGGTAATATGTAAATGCCAAATAGAATAAAAGCCCTTCATACTCAGTGGAGGGATTTATTAAAGTAAACCATTGTTTCTTCTGATTCAGTCAACGGTCAGTTTATTGTACGCTATCTCTATGCATTACTAGTGTAAGGGACAAAGAAGTAATTAAAAGTAAACTGGGCCCATATATGTCAAACACCTCTGAGCAATCAGCTGATCTAGGATCAGCTTATATTCACATTAAGAAGGCAAATAAAAAAATCCCATGTCAACACTGTTACACTGTTTCATGAATGGGACTCCTGTGTCATTAGCTGCTCAAAATGCTTATATGATTATTTATATCAGTTGTTTGTTTAATAATGTCTCCTAAATGAATAAAAACATTTATAGATCTACTCATTAGTTTAACCTTTTTCTTGGTAAAAGACACCTTGATGAAGTATTGCTTAAAACTGAGCAAATATCAGACGGAACGTCTCGTACACTTGGGGTCGGTAAGATTTTTAAAAATGTTTTTAAAGTCTATTAAGCTGCATTCATCTATATGAAAAATACAGTAAAACAGGAATATTGTTAAAAAAAATCTTATTTGGTACTTAAGTAACATTTCTTATTTCAATTAAATGTGGTCTTGCTGGATAATAGTATTCATTTCTTTCAAAAAACATCTTACTGACCCCAAACATTTGAATATTAATGCACTACTTAAAGAGATAGTGCACCCAAAAATGAAAATTCTGTCATTAATGAATCACCCTCATGTCGTTCCAAACCCGTAAGACCTTTGTTCATCTTTGGAACACAAATTAATATTTTTTTATGAAATCCGAGAGCTTTCTGACCCTGCTTAGACAGCAATGTAACTGAAATGTTTCAGTTACACTGCTGTCTATGCAGGGTCAGAAAGCTCTTAGATTTTATCAAAAATATCTTCCGAAGATGATCGAAGGTCTTATGGGTTTGGAACGACATGAGGGTGAGTAATTAATGCCAGAATTTTCATTTTCGGGTAAACTATCCCTTTAAGGATACCGTTATTGCTACCGTTTACAAACATCTGCATGAAAAAAGCAATTGAGATCAACATAGTTCAATTAAAAAAAGAGACATCTTTAACTCTGTAATATTATTCAAGATTAAGAGCAAGAAATGAAGTTTAAAGTCTGAAAAGAAAAGTTGAAATATATTAGTATAATAAGTGCCAAGAGCACTTTTGTCATAGTTCCGTACATTCGTTTGCTCAACGTCAGCTTGTTAAAGCATAGAGAATAAGATCATTTAGAAATGTATAATTAAACATTTTGATGCATTTCCTTGCTTGAGCTTTTAAACATGTATACCAAGACTGTGTATTAATTGTTTAAAATAATAAATAACACATTTAAGTCTGTGAGATTTTGTCCTTTGCTAGATGAGGACGGATTATGCCACATAGGCACAATGACTTGGAGGGGCTATTAAAAATCCTTTAAACTCTTAAAAAAAAAAACAACAACCAAAATGCTGGCACTGAAGCAGAATCTCTGCAAGTGATAGAAATGTTCATCACGGTGAGATGATAGCAGTAACTCGACCTTCAAGATCAAAAGGAACAGTTTGAGCTCTTTGGAGGTTGTGCAGGTACCATGCGGTATGGTCCGAGTTTTCTCCCCAGGCCCATTGCTGATTCTGAAACCATCTCGTCATGAACTTCATTATATAATGTTGCGCATTCGGTCTCATTCCCCTCTTCTGGATCTCTCAGCATTTTTTTTCCTCAAGCTCTGGTCCAGTTTTCAATCCGTGTTTGTCTACTATGGGACCAGCTGGGCTTAGTACATCACAGCCATGGCAGTAGGGGAGGTGGACGTCCCTGACCAGTGCTTGCACAATGCATCCTCAAGAAAACAAGCTAACTTTTCGCAGTCTTCCTGCATGACACAAAAACAAGATACAATTACACAAAGCAAAGCTATTCAGTTCATCTATTGGTTAAGATAAATATATACTAAAGAACTGGTAACCCTGGGTATTAAGAACTTGCATGGCTTAATATAACGTAAATGATGCCCCGCACTAAAATGTGTAGTAGAAAACCCATGGAAGAATTACGTTATTTAAAGAAGTTATCGGATGCAAAGTTCACTTTTTCATATTGTTTTAACATTAATGTGTGTTGGCAGTGTATGTACAAATCTACCCTATAATGATAAAAATCCATGCAGTGGTTTTTAATTAATCTGTAAAAATAATATCCCCTTTTTCAAATCGAGCCGTTCTCAGAAGCCTGTCGGTGTGCCGTCACAGTTTCTCAGCGCAAATTTCACTTGATATCCAGGGGTGTTTAGACTCCATGTGGGAAAAATCAAAGGTACGAGATTTGGTTTAAGCCTACCCTTATCCATCGCCAACTCTTTCAGTAGCTGTGGTCATCATATCAGTATTTTTTTATTTTTTATTTATTAGCAACACATAGTTCACATCATCGAAATAATTTAATATTAGGGCTGCCCTCGACTAAAGATTTTTCTGGTCAACTAGTAGTCGTTCATTTTAAGCATTAGTCGACTAATCACACTTTATTAATAAACCATTTAAATCATAATAATGATTGCCTACACAGCCTAATAAGCGCTCATGCGCTCACACAAAGCTTGCCACAGCACACCGGCAGAAGTAAGAAGGCTGCATGAACATTTTTAATAATTTATTGATAAACTGGTGCTTAAGAGGTGAAGTCTGCAACACTGACTCGTCATCTCTGCAGTAGTGATTCGCCTGTATGCATGTTTCATATAGATTATATAATCAGAGAATTTTGTTTACCATTTGAATTGGTTCAATTGAAAGTAGACATTTCGCTCTCTACAGATAGATTTTTTACGTTTATAAGGCAAGTGTTCATAGAGACCGAGATGGTTTTACAAAAGCGTGCAAAAGAGTGTACACAAAGTCTTTACAGATTCAAAAAAAGTATTACTTTTATCTGTATGAGCAAAAATGACGGAGTATTTTAAGAGCAAGTGACCGCATCGCCGTCTCCATCTGTCATGCAGTAAGCGCGCTACTATTCAGCTTCCACACTCCGCACAGTCACTATAGCGCACATTTTTCTACATTAACATTGAGCGTAAAGTTGCTACTACAAATCACATAGACCAGTTGCTAATGATCTGTCCATCACAGACTGCGTAACTTTGCCACTTCCTGTGGATTACTCTTTTTTTATTTTCTGCGACTATGTGACTAATAAAATTTTGGTTGACCAAGCCTCTTCTGGTCAACTAATGGTTAGTCAGCTATTAGGGGGCAAACCTATTTAATATGTCTTAAAAGGGTCATCGGATGCCTGTTTTCCACAAGCTGACATGATTCTTTAGCGTCTTAATGAAAAGTCTATAATATACTTTGGTTAAAAATTCTCAATGGTTGTGTAAAACAACACCCTTTTTACCTTGTCAAAATGAGCTCTGCAAAAA
>JAHKKF010496656.1:0-13207 GCA_019740295.1 Labeo calbasu | reverse complement strand
ATTTTATTATGAAAATGTTACTTCATGAGAGTCAGCCAGATATGTTGACACCAGTCATATTGTCGGCCAATTGTGTTTTATTATTTTATTTTAGTTTATTTTATTTCATTTCATTTTATTTCATTTCATTTCATTTTATTTCATTTGATTTTAAACGTTACTTCATAAGATCCAGCCAGATGCAAAGTTCAAGACAACTTATTTTGGCCACCAAAACAACCTAAATCTGATTCAAACTAATTGTGTGTGTGTGTATTGTGAATCATTAAAAGAACTGACTCATAAGAGTCATTTGTTCATGAGTTGCTCTACACTTACCATGCTTTGTCTTTTTTTGAGTGCAGCCACTGAAACATGTATATAGAAATATATGAATAGAATATGAATAGAAAGACGTGTTGATTTGACATCATTCCACAGTATGTGGTCCGCTGTATCATTTATATAATGACATTAAATTCATACTGCTAGCTCACAACTTACGCTCTGGCACTATAGATTCAAAAACCGTATGACGTGTCATGAAAACACACAGTCATGCCTTTTATTCTCAGTTTAGTCCCTCCCTCTTTTTTACTCCAGTCTCATTTTGACTGAACGTGCTTGCTAGTTTTGTCTCATTAGCTCCGTGAACCCACTGGAGGAAGAGCTAATCATATGTAAACATAATTATCTGCAAACTGGAGTAAGCCCGCTTATTCCTCCTCGCTGATGCTGGCGTGCCTGCCAGTGCTTTCCCAGATTTGAGTTTTGGGACCCTCCTCCTCTTCCCTGCCCTGGATGAGAGGAGAAAACCCATTCGTGACACCCCCACCCCCACCCGATATCCCCACTCCAACCAATCTCTAAATGAGGCCTTGTCTGTCACCGCCCTCAGCCTGACACACTGCAAATATTGATTAATAGATGCCCTAAGCTCCTTTTAGCAAATCAAATTTTCACTTTTAGCAGGGGTTTCACTCCTGATACATTCAGCAAAGTGAGACACACTAAATTAAGTCTGACACTCAGAGAAAAAGACTGTACAGACAGAGCAAAGGATTGGAGAAATGTGTGTCAAAGAGATTGTGCGTTTTATGTTGGCGTTTTAGCGTAGTTCAAAGGTTGTGATCTCATAAGCTCTCTTCAGTTGCATTTTTCATTATTATTTTGAAGTGGTATAAATCTGTAAATTGGTTACTATAGGCAAAACAGGAGGTTTTGTTTGTGGCATATTGTTAAAGTAATAGTTCACCCAAAAATTAAAATTCTGTCATTAATTACTCACCCTTGTGTCGTTCCAAGCCAGTAAGACCTTTGTTCATCTTCAGAACATTAAGATATTTTTGATGAAATCCAAGAGCTATTATCCAAGAATATCCAAGGATATTGTTAAAATAGTCTTAGGTTGGAACGACATGAGGGTGAGTAATTAATGACAGAATTTTCAGTTTTGGATGAACTGTCCCTTTAAGAGAAAGGCAGCATCAGTGTGCTTTGAACAGTCTACTTTGAAAATAAGCACAGCACAGAATACCGGATGAGTTCCACATCTTCATACTGATGTGCTGCCTACAGTCTGTGACATTATTGACTCCGGTGTCTAAATGATGCCTGACTCTACTTTTACCCCATTACACACGGATTTGTCCTTTCTGTGCATGTCAATATGTGAACTATGTGTTTCTTTTTCTGCACGATGATCCCTTACTCCATCTTTTTCTGTTTTTAGCCACTGATAGTCTTCACCTCCACTGTAAATGTATGTAAATATGGTGCAAATGTTTTGTGCAACATGAGGATGAGGAAAAGATGAGAAAAAAAGGTGTGTGTGTGTATATATGTTAGGGCTGTTAGTTTAACGCGTTAACTTTATCAGTTATTAAAAAATAACGCAATTAAAATATTTTAATGCAGTTAATGCACTGGTCCCGCCCCCAGACATGTACATCATCTTGTATTTCATATAGTTGACTATTGACAAATATGATGTAGGGAAACAGCTCCATATCTGCAGTTATGCCCTAAAATTCAAGATATTGGTGCAAAAAAATGCCCTTGTATGTGTTTTTTCTCATATTTATTTATATATCACATATCACACAGTACCACAAGGGCAGCAAGAGCAATATGAAACGACTGCTGATTTTGTCCCGATCTATAATGAGCTTAAATGTGATTTTATACAACAGTTCAGTAAATAAGAAGTTGATATTGTGTTATTTTAAACACAATATTATATGTTTTTGGTCAGTTTTGCAGAATTGTTGCACGTCTCTGAGCAACCCAACAGTTTTAGTTTCTGAATAAATTCACGTTTTGAACGAATCGTGTGAATCAATGATTCAAAGGCCCATACATAAAGAGAGCCATTTACTTCATTCCTGAATGAATGAGTCGTTTGAACAAATCGAATGAATGAATGACTCATTTAAGGTTACATTTATGGCCACTTGGTGGCAGATTTAGTGTCTTATTTAGAGTATCGTTTCATTTAAAATAATAAAAAAAGAATATATAATACAAATATTATAAAAATAAAGGTATTATGAAGACTGTTGGTAACAAAGTAGTTTTTTTTTTTGTACGAACAAAAAATACTCAGATGTTTCTCAAATTATCTTCTTCTATGTTCCATAGTTTACGTTAGGCCGTTGGAGCCTAAATGCATATTCATAATACATTTTATGTTGAATCAAATAAGATATTTCTTTCTAAAGCTACAATTTGTAATGTCTACTTGATATGTTCTCAGTTAACAGAAAAAAAGCTTTTTCAATAAGCTTGTATGGGTATTTTCACAAATTTATTTTGCATTTTGATTAATTAATCAAAACATCGTGTAATTAATTAGACTAAAAAATGTATCCCTAGTGTGTGTGTGTGTGTGTGTGTGTGTGTGTATATCTCCATATATATATACATTTCCAGTTCAGGAGGAATTGATTATGTTAGGAACACATGATGGATGTCTTCATGTGATTATTACTTGCCATATTTAAGCATTGATTTCCTCCTTGAAATTAATATAGATGTTCTCTATCCCTTTTTTTTCTAGTAGACTGTGCATCACAGAATATGGAGTGATTGTCCGTCACACACAATACCCAGCCTCCACCACACCTCACATGTAAACACGTCTGTCTCAGCCTGTTGGAAATGCACCTGACAGAAGTCAGATTTGCATCATGCTTTGTCATGTGAAAACAAATGCGAGCGTGAGTGCAAAGCTCCGCATTATGCCTGTGTTTATCCGTCCTCTTGCGTGTCGCTCTTTATAAAGGACACATTTGCTTTATAAAGGCTGCAAGGGAGCTGAATAGGTGTGACAGTAACCTTCTGGCCTCTCACCAGCGCTGCATTCTTAGCAACCCATCAGGCCCTGTGTCTGCCCCACAGCCAGCGGGGGGCGGCCCTGTGTGATTGCCCGTTGAAAAAACAAGGCATTATTGCTCATTTTTCCCTCTTATTAGTTTGATTACATTTGCAAATCAAATCAATCCATCAGGCGGTTTGTGAAGGGCCGCGTCCTGCAATCTGAAAGGGCCTCCTAGTAATCTCCATCTAATAAGATGCAAATGTGTCACATCAGTAAGTAACCAATAAATCATCGCCGTGTCTACGCCAATCATTAACCATCAGAATGAACAGTCAATTTTTAGTATTTTCAATTTGTGATATGCTAGTGGAATATAAAGATAGATGGACGTAATTATACAAACCAAACTCTATTTCAATCCTCCCA
Source organism: Labeo calbasu (assembly GCA_019740295.1). NCBI lineage: Eukaryota > Metazoa > Chordata > Actinopteri > Cypriniformes > Cyprinidae > Labeo > Labeo calbasu. The sequence continues at coordinate 9,483 of JAHKKF010496656.1, read as the reverse complement.
TCTCCAACAGCAAATTTGCTGGGAGGTAGAACAGGCCTGTCATCATACTATGATTTCTTTTTTTTTTTTTTTTTTTAGTCTAGAGGTTCATACAAAGTTCACAGACAGCCTCCAAACGGCCCTCCCCTGAAACCCCACCCCAAAATATCAGTTCAGGGGGGCATCATCTCCATCAGACAGTAAGCAGGCAGGAAAATGGGATTGGATTTGAGCTGTCGGTCGGCTCGGAGGAATTATAACCTCACATCTACGCGTCCGAACAGGGCTGGGAGTTAAACAGGCGGCTCTCGAAGATGTGCAACATATTGCCTCGGTCCTGTACGCCAGCCTAATCATGATGTAAATTATTATCGATGCGGTGGCAAGGCGACACGGCCCGTATATGGTCGTGCCCAGTGTGTTGCTTATGAATAAAGTGATTGGCTATGTTTTAAACAGAGAAAGTGTCCTCTTCACACAGTGCAAAGCTGAACAGAACAGCAGTACTTCGCATATGCAGATTTACAGAAAACCTGGCATTTAGAAGGAAACTCAGTACAAGTGGGTCGATGACATGACATTTATTTTATTGTTATTATTTTTTCCGTTGTAGTTGTTAGTCCAAATCTATGAAGGTGTTCCAAAAATACATTTAAAAATGCACTTTGTAAATACAATGATGTAAACAGACATCTTTTATGATAAACTTGTATTTAATATGTGACCCTGGACCGCAAAACCAAAAAAAAGGGTAATTTTTTTTTTTTTAATTGAGATTTATACATAATCTGAAATACAACTTTGAAAATCTGGAATCTGAGGGTGCAAAAAAATCAAAATATTGAGAAAATCACCTTTAAAGTTGTTCAAATGATGTTCGTAGCAATGCATGTTACTAATCAAAAAGTAAGTTTTTATATATTTACGGTAGGAAATTTACAAAATATTTTTATGGAACATGATCTGTACTTAATATTCTAATGATTTTTGGCAAAATCGATAATTTTGACCCATACAATGCTACAAATATACTTTTGAGGTCCAGGGTCACATATGAGAAAAAATTCAGCATTATTTTAAAAGAGTTAGGAATCTTTATATATAATTATATTTAAATAGTATATTTAAAATAAAAAGATAATATGGATAATACAAGATTTTAATGTTTAGTAATTTATTTGAAACTTTTTATGTTTTTAAATCATTTGTATAAAAATATATCGATTTTTCATTTTCTTCATTGTAGTCACTTATTTGTCACTGACCCGCGTTTTGATCTTGAATGACTTTTTAGCCAATCCATATTCAAAGAGATTGAAAAGCAATCCTGGTTCAAATACAGTACTCTCTTCTCTCTCACATGGACGTCTCAACATCTGAGTGTCCTCCTCCTCATCACCATATTTCATATTTGAATGTAAATTCACATTTAAATGTCTGCTACCTTCACTGTGTCCAAAATGTTCTCCCTTCCTTTTTTTTTTTCCTTTTCTGAATTTCCCCCTCTGCCTCTTTTGTTGCAGTCCCTCAGGTATAGAGAGTTTCCCTCCACAGAACCTCTTCTGTACTTCTAAGGCCGAAGAGCCATTGTGTCTTGCAAACTGGCATCAGCATATTCCTTTTCGCCTCATTCTTTCCTCCCTGCATATTTTGCACATAAAATGTGGCCCTACTCAAATAAGCCCTTGTGTTTATCATGATCGATGCTTTCATGCATTACTCTGTTATATTATTCTCTCTGTTCTGAAATAGCGGCACTTCAGAGTGCAGGTCCGTCGCTGTATTTTAATTTACTTATGTTAAAGGGACAATTCTCAGAGAAATGAACATTCTGGCATCATTTACTCACCTGGTTGTAGTTACATTTTTATATATGACCCTGGACCACAAAACCAGGCATAAGAATCAATTTTTTAAAAATGAGATTTATACATCACCTGAAGGCGGAATAAATAAGCTTTGCATTGATGTATGGTTAGGATATGACAATATTTGACTGAGATAGAACTTTTTGAAAATCTGGAATCAATAGGTGCAAAAAAATCAGAATATTCAGAGAAATGTTGTACAAATGAAGTTCTTAGCAATGTATATTACTAATCAAAAATTAAGTTTTGATATACTTATGGTAGGAAATTTACAAAATATTTTCATGGAACATGATCTTTACTTAATATCCTAATAATTTTTGGCATAAAAGAAATATCGATACAAATATACCCACACTACTTATGTCTGGTCTTCTGGTCCAAGGTCACATATTACTTTCTTTGAAGATTAATTTTTTAGTCAATACAGTGAAAATCCAAAAAAAAAAGAAATATAAAAAAAATCACACAAATTCTCTCTTTTTTTAAGTGAACTGTCCCTTTAAGTGCATACGCCACCATTCTGCCTTACTCCCTCACTATTCACACACAAATTTACTAATTTCCAACGCCTACGACTACTTCCTTCACAGGCATCACTACCATATTTCCACTTGCGTAAAATTTGACTTCCTTTGAAGATTAATTTTTTAGTCAATACAGCGAAAATCAATGGGGTCCAAAAAAAATAAATATAAAAAAAAAAAAAAAATCACGCAAAATCTCTTTTTTTTAATTGAACTGTCCCTTTAAGTGCATACGCCACCATTCTGCCTTACTCCCTCACTATTCACACACAAATTTACTAATTCCCAACGCCCAACTACTTTCTTCACACGCATCACTGCCTTATTTCCAGTTGCGTAAAATTGCATAATATCCTAATGATTTTTGGCATAAAAGAAAAAATGATCATTTTGACCCATACAGTGTGTTGTTGGCTATTGCTACGAATATACCCATGCTACTTATGACTGGTTTTGTGGTCCAAGGTCACATATGACTTTCTTTGAAGATTCATGTTTTAGTCAATACAATGAAAATCAGTGGGGTCCAAAAAAAAAAGAAACATAAAAAATTCTCTCTTTTTTTAAGTGAACTGTCCCTTTAAGTGCATACGCCACCATCCTAGCTCACTCCCTCACCGTTCACACGTACATTTACGAATTCCCAACGCTCGACTACTTCCTTCACACGCATCGCTGCCTTATTTCCAATTGCGTAATCAAACCGTGGCTTCAATGCTCGCTCGCACCCGCCGCTAAACAGCATTTGGGTTTGTGCTGCGGATTTATAGTTTATCTTTATCTGTTGCTTCATCTGTGGGTAGCTATTACGCCAGCCTGGCCAGCTTATTGTTTGGGCCTGATAGATCTGTGTGCAGTCCATCACTTGGAGCCGTGCGCCCGGAAAGCCATCGGCCCGCCTGATGATGAAATACGAGCTATCAGCCTCAGTAATGGCTGTAAAATTTCATAATTACACGGCCTTTATTACATTGCATAATGACCCTGAAGCAGTATGGAACAATTAATTAAGATTTTCAGCCGTGGCTTTTGCAGAAATTAAAAGGTGCTCATTGCCGTGGAATGGGGTAATGTCTTGTCTCGGAAGCATTAAGGCGCGCTTTAAGCGCGAGACTCCCTGTCTGTCTGCGTGCGTCGTTCAGTGTTTGTGGAAATGCAGGGCATTCCTCTGCTTCTGTTTGCCTGGCCGGATCATGTTTGAGAGAGACGCTAATCCTCCAGTATGAAATTAATCCATGCAGTCAGGCCTCTATCAGAAAGATCTGGACGTTTCTCTCCCAAATTTAATCTCCAATGTAAGCATATAAATAATATGCTGCGGTAATCGCAGTTATTCCAGGTTTCGCAGAAGAATGCCTCATCAGAGAGTTTTTTCTTATGTTATTTTTTTTTTCCAAGACATCCAGATGAGATAGGGTTTGTCAATACAGCCTCGTAAGGGGTTTTATCGATCAGCATGGGAAAACAAATGAATCCGTATAAGTATTTGCCCCGCACCCCTCCCGTGTGCGCACACACACAAGCTCTCACGCTCCTGACTATATGCCGTGGCGAACTAAGGGGGCGTCTGAGGCTCAGACTTAAGCTCTCGCTTCATGCATCTCGTGGCCTTTCCTAACACTTCCTTTTGTGGCTGATGGAACAGCGGCGGTTGCGTTCGTCGCTCCCTGCCAGCGGGAGCCGCTCTGACCCCCGTGGGGGAGGCGCACATCAAAGGCGGCCGACTGGCACAGGAGCGAGGGGGGAGAGCTCTAGAGCTCAGTGCAAACTGCACTAATACCTCCTAATAGGAATAGCTATCGTTTCCGCAAACATCAGCAGGACAAACAGGAAATACAGGATGAACCTCAATAATCTCATTAGTTCAACATAACTTTTCTCAAAACAATAAAATCTCCAAAACGTCAATCCTGAGATTAATAATATCAACCTTAAGCCACCTCCACATTCGCCACCCGTAAGAGGCTCTGGGGGGAAATAAGAAAAAGGTGTAATTAAAATGTAAATATTGATATTTCATTGTTGGAAATGGCTTTTCAGCGCTGTGGTTAATGTCACTCCATCTGTGGAGCCTCTGCCATGGATGCTTTATTGCAGTCCGGGGAGCTGCCGCCCTTCTCCGCGGCCGCCACCAGGGCACATGTGCTTGTTGCTGCCTCGTTTCCGTACGCAATTAAGTGGAAAAGTACAGTCCGAACAGTAATCCATGCTATCTTAACCAGCTGTCTGGGTATATTTAGAATTAATCTCCACCACCAATCGGCCTTAATGTATGCAATTAAGAGTCTGCCGATTGCTAATTAGGTGCATTAGAATCAAGAAGCCGTGCTAACGTGACGGCGCGGCATCTCGTCTGCTTTGGATGAAGCAGATTGTGCAAGACAACAGCAAATAATCAGATATGTCCTGATCGTATGCAGCAAAATTTGATGGCTCATTTTTTAATCAGTTGTGTGGTGTTGCACTTTTTTAAATGCAATTTAGAGGTCAAAACCAGTTGTTCATACCTGATTTCATTTTCTTTCTTACAATTTTTTTTTGAAGTGAAACAGGACATTCAACAAGGAAAAAAATGTAGGAAAGAGTTATTTATCCTTTGGTGAGTGATTGGAATATAAAAAGTGGCATTATATAACAAAACAACGCAGGAAAGGTTCCAAATGGGTGTTTTTGCAGTCATGCCATAGAATAACCATTTTTGGTTCCCCAACGAGCCCTTCAGTGAACAGTTCCTAAAAGAACCATTTTGAAGAACATTTCAAGAAACTTTTTTGACTATAAAGAACCTTTTTTGGATGTTCAAGGTTCTTCATAGAACCATTGATGCCAATAAAGAACCTTTATTTTTAAGAATGTAGAATGTAGTTGACAAATTTTAGTGAAAGTGATTTTTAAAAAATAGTTTTGGGAGCAGTATGTACGCACAATACAACCAAGAATGTCAAAGACTGTCATTTGCGTGCCTTTGATAGTCTAATGACAGTTGATAGTCTTTGCTTCACCATTCTTCTCCGTAGGCTTCAGCTGATAGCTTTCAGTGTCTAAAATTCCTCACGGGAAGGAAACAAAATAATAAGCGAAATACCATTCTGTTTTTTCCCTGAAGAAAAGCCTGAGGGAAAATCACTCAATTCTGTTTAACTCTATTGAATGGTAGAGCAGAAGCCAGCAGCTGTTTAACACCATAGCGGTGCGCATGTGATCACGGTAAACGCTGTACGGCAGCGTGCCTCACACTGACAGGTGAATATTTGCTTAGCCGCTAAATGGATGTGGACAGCTATGGCGGTGTTAATGTGTTTTCCCTCCTAAAAAGTGTGATTTCTCTCTCTTTCCCTCTCTGACTGGTGTTGTTTTGTGGAGATGAAAGGCGGCCGGTGATAAAAGCAAAGAGGAGCGCTGCGTCGGTTTGTGTGTATGCGGCTCCTGTCATCACTTCCCCTGTGTCCCCCCCTCTCTCTCCTCTCTGAGGGGGGAAGGGAGACTAAAGACCCGACTGTTTACACACACATGGAACACTCTTGTTTGCCTTTTCATGTTGTTTTTGATTTGTGCGAGACTTCTGTAGGCTAATATTTGCCGTTTGTTTGGGTGGGAGTTGTTTAGGTGGAGGAGCTTTTGCAGAAGGCCGGTTTAGCGGGTAAGGGGGAAGCGTCTCAGCGCCTCACTGGGGCAGTAAATGGACAGACAGAGACTGGCATGGTGGTTGTTCTTGTCTCACCATGGCCTTTGGCATCATTAGCCTCACCACAGGCTTATCTGTAAGCTTACAGTAATCACCAATCAGCTGAACGTATTCCAAAGACATCCTTTTCATGGCTTATTTGGAGATTGATGCTATAAAGGGGTTCTTTTAGTGAATCTAATATTTATCTATGTATGTATTTTATTGGTAGGGCATACTGTAGTACAGAGGTAAAACAACTGGGGAAGAAAACTCTACATTATTTCTAAATTTAGGGATAGCATTTTATAGCATAGCATTTTCGGTTTTCATCCAAAAGAGAAAAAACGCCTGAAAATAATTTTTATTAAGTTACTTTCAGTAAAAGCGTGGTTATTTTATTGGCTTGTGTTTTTTAAACTCAGGATCATTAAAATTATTGAGTCAAATTAAAAAGTCTTTACTTTTTATTTAAATGCTGGGGAACGATTAATCGTGATTAATCGCGTCCAAAATAAGTTTTTGTCTACATAATATATCTGTGTGTACGGTTTATATTTATTATGTATATATAAATACACACGTGCATGTATATATTTAAGAAAAATATGTTATGTTTATATATTAAATATATTTATATATAACTTAAATTATATGAATATAAATATAAACATGTAAATGTAAATATTTCCAAAATATACATTGTATGTATGTGCATTTATATATATATACATAATAAATATACACAGTACACACACATATATTATATAAACAAAAACTTTTATTTTTTATGCGATTAATCGCGATTAATCTTTGCCCAGCACTATTTTTGTTATTTAATAAAATAATAAATAATTATTACAAAGCATTTTTTTCAGTTTTCAGCCAAAAGCAACCAAAATTTTAAGTTTCGACCCATAATTTGCATTTCCCTAACTAAATTAAATATGAAAAATGCATTTACATTAAAACATTATTAAAAATTGACTAATATATTATTACAATAAATCATAAAGTACAAATTAAGCAGTTTCATGGCATATATATCATGATATATATGCATTGTTACATCAGTAGGTGGCGACGTGACTTTTTTGAGTGAGTCATTGAATCATTCATTCAGTAATTTAATTCAAAAGCACTGATTCATTCAAGAATGAAACAAGTCTTTAGCACTGAATCATTTTCTCAAATGCTTCATTCTAAAACGCGTGTACAGATATTTTGCTGTGAAATCGATTTTAACAATTTTTGTTGTGGACCAAATCTACACAGTGTAAATACTAAGATTGTAAATTTAAAATGGAAGTTAATCGATATTAATTTATTGTAGTGCTGGGCAACCGTTAATTGCGATTAATCGCATCCAAAATAAAAGTTTTAGTGTACCTAATATGTGTGTGTACTGTGTGTATTTATTATGTATATATTTAAGGAAAATATGTTATGTTTATATATTTAATATATTTATATATAAATTATATGAGTATAAATATATACATGTTCAAAATGTATACTGTATGTGTGTGCCTTTATATATACATAATAAATATACACAGTACACACACATATATTATATAAACAAAAACATTTTTGGATCCGATTAATCATGATTAATCGTGGCTAGCACTAATTTATTGTTTATTGAACTGTATAATATGACATTGCGATACTGTGAGATGTTAATACATTGAATTCAAATTTTAAATTGTTAGTTTGTTGTCGTTTTATTGTCAAATGCTGTTCTGTTAAGGCGATATGACAACTTGGACTTCTAATATTACAAAGTCTCACCTTCGCTCTCCACAGCACTATTTTTGCAAGTAGATTAGTCACCGTGTCATCATCGTCTTGACAAAGTGTGAAAGCAAATAGAGTGTATATTCACACAGGAGCTCAGGAGGGAGCCAGGATGCATCAAATAAACATCCAGCACGGTCCACACATAGAATAGCGCTGATTCTCATTGCTCAAGCGTGTTCATTTACCCTGCAACCATGAGAAAATAAGCTGGGGTGTTGCTGAGAGTGAGACGGAGGAGTCGAGCGCACGTGTGTTTATATGACGGCTAAGTAGCGTTGCTGAGGTGAAGTCTGCCTTGAGGAAGACGAGGAGGAGGAACGACTGCGTATGTGTGTGTGTGTGTTTGTCTCGGCGGGCTCTCTCAGTGTGTAAACGTGCAGTCAGAAAAGATTTGGCAGACGGACGGCCGGTGGTTGCTGTGAGGCCTGGTGGTGAGCAGTCCTGCCCGGCAGGGGTTAACTTCGCATGGCTGCACCGCAGCCTCTTTCTGTCAGCCTGTGCTATGCGCTGCTCCAATGCTTATTTCTTCTGAAAAGCCACTGCAGGTTTCACAAGGCCTCAGCCATCAGATACCTTCTACTGGTGTAACCTTCACAGATCCACATACTTAGCCTTTCCTCCCCATCTAGCACAAAGTGCATCAGTTTACTGAGAGAAAAGAGAGAGATAGAGAGAAGAAGAGAGATTGTGCCAGTGGCAAAGCCCTCAGTGCTGCTAGAGAGAGAGGGAGTCTGAGCTCTGAAGCTGGTCTCCGGGCTAAGAGAGTTAAATTGAGAGGACGTTACTGGAGATTGAACGCTGGATCAGATAATGCTCGTGTGTCATCAGGATGGGGCAGTCTGCTTTGTGTCTGTCAAATAAAAGAGACTCTTGGTTACATGGCTTGTAAATAAAGAAAAGCCATGTAAATAAATACATGCTTTTTGAACAATTAAATAAATAAGATTATGCATTTACATAACAAATAATAATAATAAAATTAAAAAGTGACTCTGAAATAAAGTGCTTGTGTGTATATATGTTCATGGATATAATTATATATTATAAATACTGAAGTTATCAAATTCACAGTTGTATTTAAAATATTTTTTAAATATTTATAATAATTTTTTTGTTTGTTTGTATATCTGTGACCCTGGCCCACAAATCCAGTCGTAAGTAGCACAGGTACATTTGTATCATTAGCCAACAATACATTGTATGGGTCAAAATTATCGATGTTTCTTTTTTTTCCCATAATCATTAGGATCATTAAATAAAGATCATGTTCCATGAAGATATTTTGTAAATTTCCTACTGTGAATGTATCAAAACTTAATTTTTGATTAGTAATATTTGCTAAGAACTTAATTTGGACAACTTTAAAGGTGATTTTCTTAATATTTAGATTTTTTTGCACCCTCAGATTACAGATTTTCAAATAGTTGTATCTTGGCCAAATATTGTCCTATCCTAACCAACCATACATCAATGGAAATAAATATATCATAGCTTATAAATCACTTTCAAAACATTCACCCTTGTGACTGTTTTTGTGGTCCAGGGTTATTTATACAAATTTAATGATTGAATTATTAAGTATACACATTTACATTTAATTCACATTTAATATATTATTATATTGTAAATTATTTGTGTGTGT
>JAHKKF010496654.1:0-12059 GCA_019740295.1 Labeo calbasu | reverse complement strand
TAAAAATGACAAAAACACAACAAAGTTGCTAAAACTTTAAAATGAAAACAGAAAATATAAAAAATAAAAACTGATTTATCATGTTGCTTATTCATTTTTGTGTGAGCTATCCCTTTAAGTTTGTCTGCATGTTTTTCAGCTCTTCTGGCGCAGATCAGCAGAAAGTATTTTTCCTTTATCATGTGATCAAGTCCAGCTCTTGCATAACAGCTGCGTTACAGACACAGAGCTTTTAGTGTCGTCTCAGCAGATTTTTATAATCGAGAATATGTATGTACTTCTTTGTAGCTAAAAATGAACAACTGTTAACACAGTTTGTGTGTATATTAAATAAACAGAAAAGGAAAAGAGGCTTTAGTTTGTGGTTAAAGTGCTAGGCGCAGCTAGACCAGTATAATTTGCAGTGTTTGCAGTATGTGTTGTGAATAACATGTATGTTTTTGTGTCGTCCATGACAGGAAAGCAGTGTATTGGCTGGGAAACGATACTCTGAGGGTATCGGCCGCCCTGTTTGCAGAAAACCGAGATCGTTTGTGTCGAGGCCTGAAAGCTGAGAAGGATCTTAAACCTGGATCTGTGGTGGTTCTTCAGGGAGGAGAACAGAAGCAGAGATACTGCACCGACACCGACATGCTCTTCAGACAGGTGCATCTTTTGCATGCAGACTACAAGCTAAAGTGACTCAAATAATGTGACTGATATTTATGAAAGTTTTGGCAACACTGTGCACTGAGGTTCCTTTTGTTAACATGAACTAACAATTAACAATTCTTGTAAGCATGCATTAATGTCAGGATTAACTAATACTAGGCCTACGTGATCATCGTGGTTATTAGATCTAAATGCAATTATCTGAGATAACCACAATAATTGTGCAGTTTACATTTCAGTCCCAGTTTGCAAATACGGAAGGATAAGCGTTAAAGAAAATGCAATCAAATGCACAATATTGTGTCTCCTTTAGTTTGATACACACATACATATTTAATTATTTAAAAATTGTGGCAGGCCTAAGTAATTATTAAAACAAAAACAGTTTTTGTTAATAATGTATTAAGTGAAATTAATGTCAGCTCACAGTAAACAGTTTATTTTTATTAACATTAATAATTAATAAGTAATAAATGTATAAAAAATGTGTTAACGCATGTTAACTAAGACTAGTTATTAATTGAGAGTAAAACCATAAAAAAAACAGATGCATGCATGCATTCATTTTTAAATTATTTATTTAGATTTTATTTATTTACTAATTATTTATTTATTAAGTTTATTTATTTTATAATTTTCAAATTATGTATTAGTTTATTTTTGATACATGTAAAATGAAAATAAAAAAAAGCTAAATAAATAAAATAAATAATGTCAACTAACAGTGTACAGTTGTATTTTTATTAACTAACTTTAAAACCGATTAATAAATAATAGATTTGTGAAAAATTCATGTATTAATGCATGTTAACAAAGACGAGGGTTAACTAAATCTCAAACTAAGAGTAAAACCATTAAAAATTTTTTAAATTACTTATTTATTTACTTATTTATTGTTAATAGATTAATTAATTACAAATTAAAAGTAAGGCCCTTTTTTAAAAAAAATACAAGTTTTCTTTTTCTTTTTTAGTATTTTTTATACATTTTGTAAATAAACCAATTAAAAAAAAACTTGAAATAAAAAATAAATTTTATTTAAAATTTGTCTTGATGCACTAAAATAACTAAACATTAAATAAAATTAATAAAACCTGTGTGTACATGTTTTAAAAAAAATACTAAAAATGACAGAAAAATATTAAATAATGCAATAACACCTAATTTTTGTGACTTCTGAATATCCGCTATTGGAGAATGATGAATTTAATGGTAGTGATTAACTGGACCGTGCTAACCGGCCAAACCTTGACCTTAACACTGAATGTCTAATGCATACATAAACGCACTTTTTCATGCATCGTCACTACAGCTACTGGAAAAATGCTGCATGCATTGTGTATCGGCACGTAATGTGTCGTTGACTCGCCACTTTTGTTTCTAAATGATTATTGAGCGTTCGTCTTCCCATTATGCTCGTTCGTAAGTGGTGCTCTTGTTTATGTTATTCTAAATGGTAATTTGTGTTGGCAAGAGGCGTGTGAGTTCAGACCTTTTATTTCAACGCTACGGTTGGGTGTCTGATAGAGCCCCTAATTTACTGCATTTACATAAGTTGATTGAACATAATGAGCAGCGTGTTTCTCATTCATTAGCTACAAAAACGTGCACATCGTGTGTTGTTTGGCAGAGATTGCATGCCGGTATCTCACGGAGTGATTCTTGCGATTTTTGTTTTGTGGTGTTTACTACTTGAGGGCTTCCTGCTTTCATCTCAGTTTAACTGTAAATAATTCATAGCCATTAATTTGCTTGTCTTGTGTTGTCGTTTTTGCTTCTTTTTGAAGTGTTGCACGTTTATAATTTGAATAAAATGCATGGCACATTTCTAATGTGCGCTCGTTATAAGTGCGTGTGAGTTTGCGCGTTTCCTGCGGTGATTTTATTGCACCGCTTCATTATGCAATCCGTACTGAACGCATGTGAACTCTGTAATGAACTCAAAATGATAAAATGACTTGAGCACAAACGACTCATCCTCCGTGGATTAGATAGTGCAGTTATCTGATCGTGTTAGTGAGCGAAGTGTTCAGCCTCCACTGGAGATCCCACTGCAGAGAAGACTAAGAATGGCCTCCTTTTTATTCAGGAGTGTGAATATTATATTGGCCGCTACCTACAAGATGTTGAACTGGAATGACAAGATATTTTTACTGAAATGCATTTCAGAGCATTTCAACACGATCACTAAACGGAGATGGATGGATGCATTCATTTTTAAATTACTTTATTTATTTTTTTATTATTTAAATTTTATTTAGTGTTTATGATTATTTACTTATTAAGTTTTAATTAATTTATTTATTTGATCAATTTCTAATTATTCATTAGTTTGTTTTTAATAAACGTAAAATGATAAAAAAAAATGATACAAATAAGTCCCTTTAAAAATAAAAAATATACAAATAATTAAATTTTGAATTCAATTAGTTGAATTTCAATTCAGATTGTTTGTATTATATTTTATAAATGTAATTAAAATATATATAGAAATTTTATTAATTTTAAATTATCTATTTTATAATTTAAAAAAGTTAGTTTTTTAATAAATGTAAAATGATAAATAGTATAAATCAAATAAGAAATAAGAAATGATACAAACAAGTCCATTTAATAGATACAAATTATACAAATATCTTTTTCTTTGTAAATTGTTTTATTATATTTTATAAATATTATAAAAATATATATATATATATATATATATATATATAATTTTATTATTATTATATATAATGTATTATTTATTAGTTTTAAAATTATTTATTTGTAATAATTTTAAATAGTTTATTTTATAATTATTTTTTAATAAATGTAAAATGATACAAATAAGTTGCTTTAAAATATAAAAATTATACAAATAAATAATTTAAAAATTACAAGTTTTCGTGTTCTTTTTAAGTTGTTTTTATTATATGTATATGAATATGTGAATATGTGTATGAATACATTTATTGTAGTATTTAATAGTTTTTGATGCTTTTTTTAGGGCTCTTAAAAGTCTCTAAACACTTTACAATGATGTCCCAAAAGTTTATAAAAAAAATTAAATGTATTAAGTATATTTTAAACATCTACTCTTTTGGCACTTACAAGCACTTCTTTGACTTTTATTTTGTTCTACTCAACTTTTATTGGCTTATAATTCTGAATCTTCTAGCTCAGCAAGATTCTCATTAAACTGTCACTCAGCCATGACAATGGTTGACCTGAAAGAGAAAACTGACTGTAAAAGACCTTTGCAGTGTGCAGTGTGTGCATTGTTTGCTATGTGTTGCATTATGATTCGCATTCAGGCAAATTTTGTAGCACAGCAATGCATGAAATTAAGCTTTTACGGTTCACATACTTGCAAAAAGCAGCTTTCATAAGGAAAACAGTATCTCCGGTTTAGTCAGGTGTGGTCTATTAATAACACTGAATGCTCTCTGTGTTATGGCTCATTACGGTCCATAGAAACGCAGTTGCATTTCATATAGTGTATATGTATGGAAATAAGCCACTTGAAGCTGTTGAGATCTGTATAGATTGATGGGAGCACAGTTTGTTCTACATTATGTTCAGAAGGGGCTCTTAAACCTCTCACTGAGTTAAATGTGTTGCAGATCACAAATCTCAGCTTACAGGATCTCACTGATGGCTGGGTATTTCATCTGTGGATGTATCTGTTTTGCAGGAGTCGTTTTTCCACTGGACCTTCGGTGTGACCGAGGCCGACTGCTACGGCGCCATCGACGTCAACTCCAAGAAATCCTTCTTGTTTGTTCCCAAGCTGCCGGAGAGCTACGCCACATGGATGGGCGAGTGAGTGACACGTTTAGATTCGCTCTGATGTGCATGCATAATTTTCATGCTCACTGATGTCTGCTGATATGATTGACTTTGAAATTCTCTGGAGTCAGCACATGTTTTATTTTTCTGTCTCTTTATAGTTTCCCTGGAATGTATCTCTCAGTTTTCTTCTGAGACCCTAAGTGATTTATTTCACAGATTTAATAGTTTTGCAAATTAATAGAAATATTTCTGTTGTAATAAGTGATAAGTGACATGCTTTTTAAATATGTTAAATATATATATTTAAATATTTGTATAATATTATTATTATTATTATTATTATTATTATTAAATACATAATTAAAAATCTATTTATTATTTAAATTAAATAGTTTTATTATATTTTATAAAATGTAGTTTTAAAATTATTTTTTATTAATTTTTAATCATTTTAAATTATTTATTTATTTATTTTTAAACAATATTTACTTATACTTTCAAAAAAGCATGTTTATTATTTATTTAATTTATTTATGTATTTAAGTTTTAATAAAGTTATTTATTTTTATACATTTTATAAATTTGTTTTCTTATTATTTTTAAATACATAATTTATTTAAATTTGTTTATTATTTAAAATTAAGTTTTATTTTTCTTATTTTTTTTATAAATATAATTAAACTGTATTATTTTAAGTTTTACATTTTATTTTTAATCAGTTTAAATTGTTTATTTATTTTCTATTAAAAAAAAAAACAATATTTGCGTAACTTTTAAAAAAAGTAAAAATTAAATTAAATTTATTTGTTTATTTTTAATACATGTAAAATGTTAACAAAAAAAGATAAAAAGTAATTGAAAAAAAAAGTTAACGATACAATTACATAATTTAAAAAATGTTTTTTATTTATTATACATGTACTTAGAAACATTCCAGTATAGATATTTAATATAAATATACATATTTAACATATATAACGTATAAAGATGTATTATCAAAACATCTCTTTTTATATTTTATTGTATATTTATATTTTGATGATATGAGATTATTATAATAATATAGTAATTATTATAATATTTTAATTATTAATATTTAAATAAGTACATGAAATATATAATTATAATATTAAACAATTATTTTTATACTGTACATTTTTAGATTTAAAATCTTAATGTTTTTTATTTTAAATATATATTATTAACTATTATAATTATATAATTAATATTTGTAATAACACAACACACACATATATAATACTAATAATAATTATAATAATTATAATAATTGTTATTCATATTTGTATTCATTTACACATGCATTCAATTTTTTAATTTACAGCTTGCTGTATATTTGCACTTCTTTAGCTGTCCACATTGCATTGTAATATTAGCAGGAACATCCTTTCTCGATCCTCCTCATAATGTGAGAACAGGTAGGCATGAAATCGAGCTCTGGAAGATTGTGGGACGCGTAAAAGCCTTGCGGTTATGATGTGCTATTGAAGCAGTCGGCGCTGTAAAGAGATCCGCTTTGAGACGGACGCTCCAGTCAGAGTTTGCTGTCGAGCTTTGAAATCAGCCTGCGTTTTAAATCTTCCTTTCAAAGGTGCTGCAGTAAATTCTCTTCCTTTTCATGCTGCAGCGCTGCTGGATAAGCCGTCCTAATCTAATACATACGGCCGTGCTTTCCTCACTCCATCTGATGAGTTTGCTGCCGAATGGTTCGGCCGTCACGGGTCAGCGGCTCTTCTGATGTGCTTGTTTTTGCGGCCGCTGTGATCAATGACCCGACATTCAATTCTCACTGGTTTTCTTGACATTACAGTGTTTCTGAGTGTCATGAAGTGCATTGTTTAGCTATAGGGCACTGTGATTTGCAAAAAACTGGACTGAATCACGGAATCATAAAAATAGAATTTGCTGTGTAACTTGTGAAATTGTGACAGAAATATTACTATTATATAGTATAATGTATGTCTTAATACGTCTTACTGATTATTAAATATTATTATTGAATTATTATAAATGATTATTAATTAATCCTTTATTTTTAAGGAATAATCACAATTCTTCTATGCCTTTTAACAGCAAACCTCTTTTGTGCAGCACTTTGTTTTGGTTTGTTTAATTTTCATTTGATTAAAAGATAAATTAAATTATTTTTGCCTTCATTTGATTAACAGAAAACTGAAAATACACAAGATTTTAAATTAATTAATTATACAGGTGCTTTTGATTATTAAAATTTAATTAAACCAGTAATAGGAAATAAAGTAAAATAAAATAAAATGTTGGGTTTTTTTTAAATTAATTATATTAATTACAGGTGCTTTTGATTATTAAAAATGTAATTAAACCAGTAATGTGAAATCCTGAAAAATTAAAAATAATTAATTTTAAATTAATGTTTTTTGCTTTCTTTTGATTACCAGCAAAATGAAAATACACAAGACAGAATTTCTGGGGAAAAAACAAACAAACAAAATCTTTATAGAGCTCAAAACAAAATAAAATAAAATAAAACACAATTTATTTTTTAAAATGAATTATGTTAATTACAGGTGCCTATAATTATTACAATTTAATTAAACCAGTAATATGAAATCCTGAAAAAATAAAAAATAATAATAATTATTTTTAAGATTTTAGCTTGAAAATAAATAAATAAACTGAATTTGAGAAAAAAAGGCCTGAAAATGTCATTTTTAGGGTTTCAGTTAATTAGACATGCTTTTTGGTTAATAAAATTAAGTTTAAACATTTGCATTGAGTCTGGAAAAAAATAATTTGAAAAAAATAAAACTAAATTGGGGGAAAAAAAATAAATAAATAAAAATTCTAGGGTCTTAATTATTCCTGTGGCTGCTTGTGTTTTCATGTAGACCTACATTTGAGATGGATTACATAGGGTTAATGCCATTACATTTATTAACACGGCTTAACATATTAACATAATTAGTGGTGTTAAATCAAACATCACTATTTCTCGCACACATACTGGAGCTGGTCAAACCCCTGACCTTAAATATCAAACTTCAGCATGTAACCCGTCCTTCATCGCTTGTGCTGCAGAAATGAATGATTCCTCAGTTCATGCTGATCTCAGTGAGGTTTTTCATTGGCCTTGGTTCCAGAATTTATTCATCACATTTGGATTTCCTCCGTAGAGATTTTAAGAATTTATCAGTAAAGAATTCTAAGCCTTGAACTGAACCAACTAACCAGAGATGAATCATTATACGTTGTGATTTAAGTATGCAGTTTGTCTAATGAGGGAATGAATGAAATACTTTATGACTGACTTACAGTAATTGAATCATTTAACAATGAATATCATGAAAATTTAACAATGAAAATTCAACAATGGTACACTTAACGTCAAAAGTTTGGGGTCAGTAAGATTTTGTGTTCTTATATAAAAAAGTCTCTTCTGCTCACCAAGGCTGCATTTATTTGATTAAAAAAATGAGGAAAAACAGTAAAATAAAAAAAATAAATAAAAATAAAAATAAAAAGTATATATTTTTAATTAATTCTATTAATTGCATGTGCTTTTGATTGTGAAAATTTTATTAAACCAGTAATATAAATCCTGGAAAAAATAAATAAATAATAAAATAAAGTAAAATAAAATAAGTATTTTTTTAATTAATTTTATTAATTGCATGTGCTTTTGATTATGAAAATTTAATTGAACCAGTAATATGAATCCTGAAAAATAAAAAATAAATAAAATAAAATAATAAGTATTTTTTTTTATTAATTCTATTAATTGCAGGTGCTTCTGGTTAGGAAAATTTAATTAAACCAGTAACATGAAATACTGAAAAATTAAAAAGATAAATTAAATGAATGTTTTTTGCTTTCATTTGATTACCAGAAAAATTACAATACACAAGACAGAATTTACGGGGGAAAAACAAACAAACAAACAAAAAAAAACATTTCATAGGGATAAAATAAATGAACTACTTTGTGAATGACTTACAATATTCAAATCATTTAACAATATATGAATCATGAACATTTAACAATGAAAATTTAACGACACTGTCAAAAGTAAAGTAAAAAGTAAAAACTGTAATATTGTGAAATATTTTTACAATTTAAAGTAGCTGTTTTTTTTACGTGAATGTATAGTAAAATGTAATTTATTTCTGTGATCAAAACTGAATTTTCAGCATCATTACTCCAGTCTTCAGTGTCACATGATCATCAGAAATCATTCTAATATGCTTTTAAATATTTAATTATGCTTTTAAATATCTTTGCTGTCACTTTTGAGCAATTTAATGTGTCATTGATGAATAAAATTATTCATTTGTTTCAGAATTGTATTCTGTAAATTCTGACCCCAAACATCTGAATGTTAATTAATATAAATCTGTGAAGAATATGAATGGGTTTTTAGCGTAATTAATTTCTAGAAACTTGTGTTGTGCTCTGTAAGCCAAATATCATTATTTTCTGTCAGCAAAGGGCAAAACTGAGTGTGTTTGCCAACGTTATAGCCATGTTTCTATATTAGTATAGCTCTCAAAGTTATTGATGTGCAATTTGAAAATGAGCTTGGAGTGTGTTTGCATGAATAGTTCACTTCCAAGAAGCAAAAACACTTGACATCAAGAGTCCATTTACTTGATTATCTGAGCACTGCAGAGACCATTAGCAAAATCCAGACTGAAGTCCAGGCTTTGTCCAACCGAGAATCCGTTTTTAATGCATTCAGAGTCGTCAGAGTAACCAGCTCTAAACGGCCATCATTAAAAATGAGGAGAGAAGAAATTGTGTTTGATCATGTAATAACAAGAAGAGTCTAAATAAAGCACTGCCACTCCATGGGAAGTTCTCATTAAAGCTCTTTCTGTCTGTCTGTCTCAACAGGATCTACCCGCGTGAACACTTCAAGGAGAAATACGCCGTCGATGAGGTGCATTACACCACTGACGTAAGTACGGTTTCACTTGTGCTTTTCAACAGTGCTTTTGTTAGTGTGCAGCTTAATATGTCATGTGCTTGTTCATTTGCACTTATTACATTTGTCTTAGATAATGCAGATGAGTGTTAATATTGTGATAATGACATTTCTTTAGTGCCTTTGAGCTGCTTTATGACTAGGATGGTTTTGTTTTTGGTTACTTTAATATTTTCAGATGGAATATTAATTATAATTGTATTATTTATATTCTTAGATTTTTGTTTGTATTATTTATAGTAAAATAATACATAGTTTTAAATAATAGTGTATTATATTTATAAATTTATTTTATAAAAAGAAAAATAATCAATATTTATATTTAAATTTCAGTATAAATGTCAAAAAACTAACATTTTCTTTTGCATTTTTTTTTCTCTTATTGTTGTGTAGTTTTTCATGCATTCACGATAAAAACCTGCTCTCTTTGTAATTTTCGTAATTGTATTGTCTATTACAAGATTATTATTTATTTTATTTATAAATAATTTTCAGTAAAATATTTTTTATAGTAAAATAATACTGTATTATATTTATACATATTTTCAGTATAAAGATTTTGTGCTGTATTTTTCTTTTTTTTCTGTTTTTCTTTTTTTTGAAATTGTTTTTCTCATATGTTATCTTAAATATTGTGTTTTCATGCTTTCAGGATGAAAACCTGCTCCTTATAATTTTTATAATTTTATTTGTATGAATCTAAAATGATTATTTATGTTATTTAATAATCATAATTTTCAGTAAAATAATACATATTTCAGTATTTTCAATAAATATTTTCATAGTAAAATAATACTGTATTATATTTATACATAATTTCAGTAAAATAATTTTCAATCAAATAAAAATATATTTATAATATATATTTTAGTAAGATATAAATAATAAAATAACCCTAAAATAATAAAATGTTCCCTAAAGGCATGAACAAAGACGAAATTTTGTACTGTATTATTATTATTATTATTATTATTATTTATTTATTTATTTATTTTTATTTTTTTATTTATTTATTTTTGGCAATTGTTTTTTCTCTTATATCTTATCTTAAATATTTTTTTGTCTTACATATTTGTGTAGTTTTTCATGCTTTCAGGATAAAAAAAAACTGTTCTCTTTTGAATGTCCATAATTTGATTATTAATTTATTCTGTTTATTATTTATATTTATAAATAACTTCCAGTAAAATAATAAATATTTTCAGTTTTTTCAATAATTAATTTTTTCATAGTAAAATAATATTGTAATATATTCCTAAATAAATAATTTCAGTAAAAAAATAATTTTCGATAAAATAAAAAAAGTATTTATAATATATAATATAATAATAATAAATATATAATACAATAATTTTAGTAAAACATAAATAATAAAATAACAATTTTCCTTAAAGGCATGAATAAATAGATGGAATTTTGTACTGTATTTTTTGTAGTTTTGTTTTCTGAGCAATTGTTGTTCTCTTATATCTTATTTTTTTCTGTAATATCTTTGTGTAGTTTTTCATGCTTTATCATTTTCATCATTTTATTATTATTATTCTAGGATTATTATTTATAAATAATTTCCAGTAGAATAATAAATGTTTTCAGTATTTTTAATAATAAATGTTTTCATGGTAAAATAATACTGTATTATATTTATACATACATATTTTCATATATAACTATAAACATTTATGCAGAAATATTATTTCTTATCTTAAATCTTCTTTCACTTTTATTTTTGTAGGTTTCTCTGGGAATTTGTATATTATTTTGCCATGTATTCTCTGATATCTGGCTTTTGGTTTCCTCTTGGTCATACAATTTTCTGTACTCACTTTTAACTGAGCTCATTGCAGTGCATTGTGGGATTGCCTTATCTGTGAAGCGCTGCCTTTGAATTTGGCCAAAATTAGCCATTCTGCCTTTTGGAAAGTCCTGAAGGACTAAAATGCTATCTAGGAAGCTCACTTGAGTTCTTGACAGGCAAACATAAGTAGAAAACATCTATGAGGGCATTTAAAACACAGCAAATTATTCATAATGCAAGCGTGACTGCGTTCCACGTGTTGAGGACTGAGCCGTGGCTACAGGCGCCGATACGCCGGCTAACAATTTACAATTAGACTTAAACTGCTGCATCTTAACATGCACCGTGTGTTTGATACCGCTGGAGAAAAATAATTAGCTTTGCAGGGTCTGCAGGGATCTGAAGTGCTATATGCTCTCATTTATTCAGAGGATCTTCTTGTTGCCTTTAGGATTTTAAAATGTGAATTTCCTATAATAGTTTTCATTAAAGTGCAGATGTAAGCACGCTAACCTACAGCACACTGTTCTGGCTCTCTGAGACATAAACACTGCTGATGGATATCGACCAGACTTGATTCAAATGCCAATATTTGTCCATTTTAATATTATTGCGTTGGCCGGTCACTATTCCAGTGAAGTATAGAAAGCGCACTTGTTCTGTTGTCCTAATTTTGTATTTACAGGATGGACTGTAAATTACTTACTTTCTTCAGTAATGTGAAATAAAATAAACATTATTTAAAATTAAATTAAATGAAATATGAACATTAATATTTATTTTATCACAGCATATCCTATTTTATTGTTTTTTATATTTTATTTTGTTAGTATTTTGTTAATTGCTGTTTAAAGTTGAAGT
>JAHKKF010496650.1:0-13178 GCA_019740295.1 Labeo calbasu | reverse complement strand
TGGATGGATGGATAGTTGGAGGGATGGATGGATTAACGAATGGATGGATATTTTGAAAGATGGGTGGATATTTGGAAAGATGGATGGATGGATGGATGGATGGATGGATGGATAGTTGGAGGCATGGATGGATTGATGAATGGATGGATATTTGGAAAGATGGATGGATGGATAGTTGGACAGATGAATGGATGGATAGTTGGAGGGATGGATGGATAGACTGATGAATGGATGTAATGGATGAATGGATAGACTGATGAATGGATGTAATGGATGGATGGATGGATACATATTTGGATAGATGGATATTTGGATAGATGGATGGATGGATGGATGGATGGATGGATGGATATTTGGAAAGATGGATTGGATAAATGATGAATGGATGGATGGATGGATGGATGGATGGATGGATGGATAGAATGATGAATGGTTGTGATGGATGGATATTTGGGTAAATGATGGATGGATGTATGGATATTTGGAAAGATGGATGGATTGGATAAATGATGGATGGAGGGATGGATGGATGGATGGATGGATGGATGGATGGATGGATAGATTGATGAATGGTTGTAATGGATGGATATTTGGGTAAATGATGGATGGATGGATATTTGGAAAGATGGATGGATTGGATAAATAATGAATGGATGGATGGATAGTTGGAGGGATGGATAGATTGGATGGATGAATGGATGGATGAATTTTCGGATGGATGAATGGATGGATGGATAGATATTTGGATGGATGGATGGGTAGTTGGAGGGATGGGTGGATAGATTGATGAATGGATGTGATGGATGGATGAATGGATGGATGAATTTTCGGATAGGTGGATGGATGGATGGATGGATGGATGGATGGATGGATGGATGGATAGATGGATAGATAAACCGATGGATAGATAGATGATGGATGGATGGATAGATTAGATGAATGAAAGAAAGGATGGATGGATGGAGTAGATGGATGAATGGATAGATATTAATGCATTCTTGCTGAATAAAATGATTCATTTTTAATAAATAAAAATATAATCTTTTGAACGGTAGTGTATACATATAGATTGTCCTGTAATCAGCTGATTTGCATGGAATGATTGTTTAGTATGTATTGATGTGCATGGGAATGTGTGTGTGTGTGTGTGTTTGTGTGTTTGTGTCAGTAATGAGCTTTGTATACAGTAAGCTCGACTGAAGTGTGTGTGTGTGTGTGTGTGTGATGGCCGCTGTATTTTTAGCATATCCTCCATAACACAAGCTGCTATTGCATGTCAAATAAGAGCACCTGCCTCGGTGACAGAGTGCGGCGCGTTCACCCTCACCGGCTGATATTTCTCCCGCTCGCTCGCTCGCCTTTTTTCTTTCTCTGAGAGCTGCTGTGTCCTTTTATTTGCAGTTAATTTTTGCCTCCTTCACTCTCCCCTCTTCACCATGAATCTTCATTTTGCTGCTGACACCCTTGAATGTGAATTCCTCATTTCCCGGGCTCTTTTTATTTATATCTGTTGCCTGGTGATTCGATCATGCTGAGAATACGAGATTAGCCATCACCCGGCGCCCTTCAATTCCCCCTCAAGGACATCTGCTCTCCGAAATGTTATTGTTTGTGCATTTTAACCCTTCGGCGGCTGGAAGACTCAGATGTAGGGAACGTCTAGGCTGCGTTCGGTTTGTTTCCTAGCATAATAAGGCTCGTCCTTGAGCGGTGGCGTCTGTTTGTGTCGTTTTTATTTATCTGGCATAACAAGGTGACTTTTTCTCTCATTCTGGAGAGAGTTGGGATTCTTCCTTCGTGACTCAACTCGCCGCACATCTGTTCCGTGGGGCCGGAGCTGATGAGGTCATGGGGACGCGTGTCCCCGAGGCGCGTTTAATTCGCTGATTAGCGCTGGTTATGTCATCTCTCTCTGAGATCATCACCTGCTACTGACGTTCAGCCCAACTGGACGTGTAGAAAGTTCTGCGGGATCGAATGTAGCTGCTTTCAGTGCACGTTCGGCTCTGTTTCAATCCCTAGTGAGCTGCCTACCTAGGCAGCATGTGTGCGTTAGGCTGCTCCAGAACTCTGTTTGATCAACATGAGTGTGCAAGATGTGTTTTCAAATCGGTCAATATGAGCATGATTCCTATGCTATTCATATTTTAGTGCACTGTAAAAAAGTTGTAAATAAAGAATATTTGAGTATGTTTTGTAAGAAAATATGATTTCAGTCTACTTTTAAAATTTCACGTTTAATTCAGTGTGTTACTTGCTGTTTTCTTGTCATTTTTTGTAGAATTTACTAGCAATTAAAAAAAAAATAATAATTTCTTTTACTCATAATTAAGGGACGCTAGGGCAACATTATTTTGTTTTATTTTATTTATTTTTTAGTCAGTTTACTAGCAATTTCTGAGAAAAAAATGAAAATAAATACACTAAAAATACTTTTTTTAAATATTTGTATTTGTGTTTATTTTTTATGTTTTTTATGTACTTATACTTACATTTTTTTATTTCATGTGTTATTGCATGTGTTTATGTATTTATTTTTTGTTTGTTTATTTTTGCCATCTTCTGTTTTACTAGCAATTTCTGAGTGAAACAATTTTAAAGTAAATCCTGTGCTAAAAACACATTTTATTTCATTTTATTTATTTGTTTTTTTTACTTTATTTATTTAAAATAATTTATTAATTTATTTATTTCATGTATTATTTGCCATTTTATTATAATACTTTGTGAGTGAACATTTTTTCAAAGTAAATCTAACACACTTTTTTTTTTCCAACCTTTATTTTTTTTACTCTATTTGATTGTGTGAAGAGAGCAGAGCGGGAGGAGTCGTGCTGCAGAAGAGCTGCTCTGATAGGGCCATTAGTGGATGATTGATAGGCCTCTGCTCCAATAGATGACAGTCATTTCTTTTAGTGATGGCCCTGACCTGTCAGTCATGTGAATGATGAATATGGTAAATGATGTAGAACCGCAGTGGCTGAACAGGCATAATTCCAGCCGCCCTCTCAACCGCAGGCAATAAGCCTCATTCCCTAACATTTATTTACTAGTTATAGAAGCTCCAGAGCTCCAGTCACACCCGGTTCATTAAGGACAGGGCCTGCACTTCTAGACAGATAAACAAATTTTTTCTTCTGTCTTTTTATAGTTTTTATTTTGTTTTATTCCTTATTTGAATAATATTTAGATATTTAAATTTTTTACTTTAGTATTTTGTTTTAATCATTATTTTCTTAATTATTTTAATATTATTAATAATTATTTTCATTTTTAGATATTTTCATTTTTTTACTTTTTAATTTAGTGTTCTATTTCATACATTATATTATTTATATTTTTTTTCATATTTTACTTTTTTAATTTAGTATTTTATTTTATTTAGTATTTTATCTTATTATTCTAATATTGTTTATAATTATTTTCATTTTTAGATATTTTAATTTTTTTTTGCTTTTTTACTTTAGTATTTTATTTTATTAATTATTTGAATATTATTTATAATTATTTTCATTTTTTAGATATTTTCAGTTTTTACTTTTTTGATTTAGTATTTTATTTTATTTATTGTTTTAATATTATTTTATAATTATTTACATTTGTAAGATATTTTCTTTTTTATTTCTGTACTTTTATGCATACATCTCAAAAGCATGTCCAGATATATTTTAGACATATTTTACACTTCATATTAAAAAATAAAAAAATAAAAAAATATCAAAATTAACATTAAAAAAATTTGCCATTGTGACAATTCTTCTTACTGTAATGTGAAAAGAATATATAATAGAATATAGTATTAAATATAAAATATATCAAATTAAATAAATATATACAATTAAATAAATATAAAATATATAAACTTATATAAAAAATACAATAGTAGTATTTAGATGTCATGCACTGTAAAAGTGATATTTTAGTATGTTTCACAAGAAAATACGATTAAAAAAACAAACAAACATTTAATTTAATATGTTAATTGCCATTTTTGTAAATAATTGTCAAATTTACCAGCAATTCAAATTTTTTCATTATTCATGCTGACTTTAAAATCATTTCAATTTTTTGGGAATTATGAGAATTACAAGCTTTTTTACAAACTCAAAAAAGTTTTCAAACTCAATTCCAATCAAATGCATTACAGTAATTAAATTTGGGTTTTTCATGTGACCATGACATGTTTTCTTGAGATTCATGCATGTTTTTTGGGCTTCATACATCATCCTTGTGTATAATGATCTTGTTCTTTTGGTCTCCATTGGGAATGTCACACATCAGCCTCATTAAATATAAGGCTTTGCTCTTCTGGATGGTTCGCGTCGTCGTCCGGCCCCAGATAATAACACTTCAAACTCATCTTGTGTTGTTACTTGTTCTTCAGATTCACTGAGAGAGACACAAATGAAGAGTTTCGTCCTGATTCAGTGTAAAAGGCAGCCTCTCAGCGCTGTATATCTCTCTCTCGTTCCCCGTGTCAGCGGGTCTCGCGAGTTATTGTCTTCCATAATTAAGCGGTTATCAAACAAGAACATTTCATTAAGGTACAATTACAGCTAATTCTGCGGGGGGCGACCGGCGTGTCACGATTAAGACGCCAACACATGCTCCGCGGCCCCGGCGCTCCGTTACCTCTAATTCATAGCGACCTGCTCCCTCTCTGACGGCTTCAATTGCTAATGAATCCGCTCACTTTGAAATAATTAGAAATCCTTAGGCATGGTAATTTATTTAAGAGCTGCTGTCGTTAGGGCCGCTCATTAGTGGAGGTTAAATTAATTTGAAACCAAAGCTGCTGGGAGCTCCTCGGGAGTTCATTACTACAAAAAGCGACGCCACCTCGTTCAATATTTAACCATCGCCGCGCAAGGTCGCGAACTCGCGCTCCGTGAAGGTATTCGTGTTTTCGGTCTGTTGTTTTTGTTGTGTTGATTAAATGTTAGTTAAAATCAACTTCTCTGTGAAGGTTCAAAGCGTGCTGACAGATCAACAGTTACTGTTACAATTAAAACCCTTTAGTGGCGTCTCTAAATTAACGCTTACAAATCAACTATAAAATAAGAAACTACAAGAACTAAAAGAAGCTAGGGAAACATCATTTTATATATATATATTTTTTTTTACTTTTTTTTTCATTTGCTGTTTTATTGTAAAAATTCTTAAACAATTTACTAGCAATTTCTGAGTGAATATTTTTCAAGTAAATCCAACACTAAAAACACTTCAATTTTGTTTTTTATTTTATTTTTTGTGTGTGTCATTTGCTGTTTTATTGTAATAATTATTTATAAATTTACTACTATTCATTATTCTAATATTATAATTTTTTAAAAGTAATTTTTATTTTTTACTTTTTAAATTTAGTATTTTATTTTATTTATTGTATTAATATTATTTTAGAATTATTTACATTTGTAAGATATTTTCTTTTTTATTCCTGTATTTTCATGCATAAATCTCAAAAACATGTCCAGATATATTTCAGACATATTTAAAAAAAAAACAAGATTAACATTTTGCATTGTGACAATTCTCATTACTGTAATGTGAGAAAAATGTATAATAAAATATTATATTGTAAAATATATAAAATGAAATATATAAAAAATACAATTAAATAAATATATATATTTTTAAGTAAAATTTTATTTTGTGTCATTTGCTGTTTTATTTTATTTTATTTTATTTTATTTTATTTTATTTTATTTTATTTTATTTTCAAAAGTCCATGTTAGGACTAACAGAATCAGCCCAATTTTTATCCCTACCAGTATTTGTCTCAACAAAGAATTTCGTATTGAGTGAGATTCGTTGTCATTCATTGGTTTTGTTTGGTTTTGAGACCAGATTGTGTTTGTATTCTTAATCCATCCATGTGTTTGCTTGCTGAGAGTGTTGTATGAATATGTGCAGCTTTAGAGCTCCAGTTAACCGGTTCATTAAAGACCGTGTCTGCACTTTTAGATAGTTATACAGATAAGTTCTTCTTTATTTTATTTTATTTTATTACAGTATGTTATTTTAATATTACAGTATTTTATAATTGATATATAAAAGTTTTTTTTGTGTTTTCTATAGTTTTTATATTTATTTAATTTTTTATTTTATTTTAGATTTTTTTTTTATAAATCTCAAGATCATCTCCAGATATATACCAGATGTTCTTTACTCATAGAACTTCATATTTTATATTCATACTTCATATTTAATTCATAGAAAAATAATGTTTTAAATAAAGATTAACCATTAGTAATGTGAGGAAGAAAAAAAAGTTACGTTATTTAAATGATATTGAGAGTAGGAAGTATCATAAACTCACACACGTGAGATTTCCGGCTCTTATTTTAAGGAAGTGTTTGCACTCCGTATGATCTCATTGCTTGGAGACAGGATTGAGATATTCGGGAGATCTCATTTGTATTTTTTCTTCCTGTGAGACCGCAGCCGTATTCATCTCGTTAAGTCAAGCTGCTTTTTTCCCTTCAGTTTCTCGGGTGGTGATTTAGCGTTGTCGTCTGGATGTGTCTGGAAGCAGCGTGACGTATGTTGTCACCGTTTTAAAGCGTGTTTCCCCCATCAGCTGAAATCATTCTGATGTCCGTCCCAGTTTCACAGGGAATTGGCTGCACTTGTTGCCAAAAAGAAATAGAAACCGTAATTCTGGGATGGTGAAATGATTGACAAGCAATTACATTAGCCTGCATTGCATTTCATTCACTTTGTTTGCATAGGCTGCAGTAAATTCAGTCTTTCTCCTCCTCAACCCCCAGCCTTTTCTTGCCTTTTCTTTTGTGCTGTTTCTTTGATGTGGGATGTACACTTAGAAATCCGTCTGGTTTTCTAATGGACTCCTCAATATGAACCCAGAAAGAATGATTTTGTTTGAAATATGTTAATTTACTTCCATTATGACAACTGCATTTACACTCACATGCAACATGCAATACACTGTAAAACATGATTTTCATGCTCAGTATTTATGCTTAATATCTCTCAGCGGGGTCAATTGAAACTGAAATAAAATAAGCTGAAGTATTAAAATAACTACTAAATTAGATATAAATTAAATGAAATATAAAAGACTAATAGTAACATGACAAAAGCACATAATAAGTGCTGAAAAGTGGGATGTTTTGTGTGGTTTTCTATTAGGCTTCTCAGTATGAATCCAAATAGAATGATTTTGTTTTGAACATGAGGCTTATTTTCTATTATGCAGACAACCACACTTACATTTAAATATAAATGTAATAAAAAATAATAAAAGATAAATAAATAAATATAAAAAATGTTTAGCAACATGACAAAAGCACATAAAAATGACTAATATGCATGCAATATGTTTTTTGGGTTTTTTTGCCAGATATTTTGTCTTATTTTAAAGTTTAAAGTCTTCATTTTGATCCATTTTTCAGAAAATAAGGCAATATCTGATGTTATTTTGGTTCTCAGGTAAATGTATCTTAATTTAAAAATGTTTAGATTTATAACAGGGTTAATATAGTTAACTAAAATTAAACTGAAACTCAAATTAAAACCATAAAAAAAAATGGTTACTTGAAATAAAATAAACTATAACTTATGTAAAATAATAAATTGAATACATTTATTTCAAGGCGGCATTTTACATTTTATTTTAGTTTACCAAAAATAACTAACACTAAAACACTAAAATATAACATTAATAAAAGCTATATAGACATTAAAAACTGCTCAAAAGATAACAAAAAATTAAAAAAATAATAATATCAATAAAAACTATAATAATATAATTAAAAAAAAATACTAAAATAACACTGATTTGTAGTGGAAAATAAGACAAAAACACTGTGCAAGAAAAGAAAAGAAAAAAAAATATATATGTATATTTATTAATTTTTTTTTCTCCTCCAGTGAGACAGTAAAGACTTGGAAGAGGCTAGACTAGATTATAGGTAGTAAGTTTAGGCCAAAGTTGTTGACATGACACTGACCAGGTGCAAAGCAAAGGTTAACTGTTCATATTCCAGCATTACTCGTTTGTGTGTGTGTGTGTTTATTGACAGTTGTGTTTGGTCTCCTCGCAGGCATACAAACGGAAAACAGAAGCAGCGAAGAAGGAGTACCTGAAGGCCCTGGCAGCGTACCGAGCCAGCCTGGTTTCCAAGGTAACGGGACGGGTTCACGTCTGCGATGTCTGTGGGTCAGCGCTGATGTTGGGGGGGTAAACATTAGACTAAAGATTTCAGCACAGTCTCATGGGAAGAGCCATCAGAGCAAGAGAGTTTCTCTATGAGTGTTTTAAAAGGATAGATCAGACAAAATATGAAGATTCTCTCGTTATTTACTCATCTTCATGTCTGGCCATCGTATGACTTACTGTAAGAAATATAGAGCATATAGACTACTTTTATTACACCTTTATGGTGTTTTTTGAAACCGGTGTTGTTATTGTCAACTAAAACTAAAGCTTAAACTATTAAACACTACTGTTGTTAATTAAAATTAAATATTAGATAAAAACTTAAAAATGTTTCATTAAGTTTTAAAATGACTACTGCAACAGATATAAGTTAAAGCTATATAGAAATTATATAAAAGTGTGTAAGTAATATAAATATAAAAATGACAAAAGCACATAAATTTACTAAAAGTTAAAGTCAAATTAAATCTGAAAATAAAACAATATTTATTTATATAATTATGTGTTTTAAAAGGATAGTTAATCCAAAAATGAAAATTTTTTCTTTTATTTATTTTCCAAAAAATAGATTATTTACACACGTCATGTGAGTCCATCATATCAATTTCATCATAAAACCCTTTTTTACTGAAATAATTAATTTGAATGTAATTAATTTTAGTAATTTTGAGACTAGTTTTGCCAAACTTAAAAGCTAAAACTATTAAAAATCTTTTTTGTTAATTATAAATAAATAAATAAATGTTGCATTGAAAATAACTAATTAAAAATAAGTTTAAAGTTTAGTATTACAGTGAATAAAACTGAAAATAATTAAATTAAATTAAATTAAATTAAATTAGCTAAGTAGAAATGTAAAAACGTAATAGATATGACACATAACAAAATTACTAAAACTTAAATGACTAAAATTAAATCTGAAAATATAACAATGTTTTTAATATGTTTTAAAGTGAAGATTTTGTCATTATTTACTCAGTCCATCATGTGCCTTTATAAGAACTGGAACTTTTACCGCCTTTATGATAATTTTATGGTGTTTTTAAGATCAGTGTTGTTATTTTTAACAATTAAATCTGTTAAAAACTTTTTTTCTTTCATTGAGATAAAACAAAATAACCATTAGATGAAAAACTTGTTTGTTTTGGAAAATATAAATGAAACCTTAACAGGAATATAAAAAGAAAGAAATAATAATTCGAATGATTAATAAGTAACATAAGAGCATATAAATAACACTAAAGTAATGAGCTTTATGCACATAGAAAAGATTTGAGAAAAGAACCTTTGCAAATTCTCCTTCTCAGTCAAACAGGTTTGGAGTGACATGAGAGTGAATAAATGATGACAGATTCTTCATTTGTGTGTGAACTGATCCTTCAGACGCTCGTTCTTCATTCTGTTGGCACGCTCTTGTACACAAT
Organism: Labeo calbasu; assembly: GCA_019740295.1. Classification (NCBI taxonomy): domain Eukaryota; kingdom Metazoa; phylum Chordata; class Actinopteri; order Cypriniformes; family Cyprinidae; genus Labeo; species Labeo calbasu. The sequence continues at coordinate 3,572 of JAHKKF010496650.1, read as the reverse complement.
CCCTAAAAATAGCATCATTAGCCCAAACCTTATACATAATTGTGTCAGCGGTATTCATCTCTGTCATGTTTCTGCGATCACTAACTGTTGTTGTAATCTATTAGATTGCGCCGCCTGCGCGATCCATAAATCGATAGCGAATTTGGGGAAAGGCGTTGGACGGATTGGACCGAGCAGAAATCAGCACGATCTGTCGTTTCATGGCATACGTTCATCTGCATAATAAAACGCAGCGATTTCAAACCACTAATTTTACATTCATTGTTTCTCTTTTGAAAAACACAAATTGCATTTTCATGCTAAACACTCTCTCTCCTTTTCCATACCTCGCTCTCGGAGCTCCTTGGCCCAAAACAAGAGCGCTGATTAAGCCGTGAATACAGTATTCATCAACCTCGGAGGCTTTTATTAAACGCCTTTCTCGTCCTTCATTGCGTATAATTAAATATTTCGTCAAAATCTGTTTTTGCCAGATGCTTTGATTGATGTGTTCGTATACTCTCACGCATTGAAAAGGAGGAAAATATGATGGAAAAAATGCCTCTGACATCAATTTCACGGCTCAAAACTTGAAACATACACTCATGAAAAGAGAGTGACTCTTTTTAGTCACAAATGAGGTTTTGTATGCACTTTTTTGTTGGGAGCATGAAGAGCGTCTTTGAGACTAAAGCACGAGAAGAATTGCTGGGAAATGTGAAGTTGCAGAGTGTTTAAACTCATGCACCTGCTGCTATTTTATCATGTGATGCATTACTGTCAAGTCGTTTCTACATAAATATGAGTTTGTGTTTGTGTAAAAGTACATTTTCTGACATTACATTTTTTAAATCAGGATATTATGTTGGAATTTCATCTAGTTTAAGAATATCGGAAAGTCTTAAAGGGACAGTTCACCCAAAAATCTAACTTGGTTCAAACCTGTGTGAATCTCTGTCTTATCTGAAACACAAAAGAAGATATTTTGAAGAATGTGTGACCAAGTGCTTTCTGGTACCCATTGTATTTTTTCCACACTCTGGAGGTCAGTGGGTACCGGCAGCTGTTTGTTCAACAGCGTTCTTCAAAATAGCTTTTTTGTGTGTTTAACAGAAGTAAGAAGCTCATACAAGTTTAGCGCTGAATAAATGATGACACGAGTTTGATTTTAGTGAAAAAACAGTAAACCTCTGGTTTGTGATGTTGTTTAGAGATTGTGTGAAATATGAGGCGGTTAATGGCACCATATATAACAGTTTCTTTTGAAAGCCATCATATGGTGCGTGATGATGTACGTTCAGGACCTGGACAATCTCCACTTGTTTAATTTAAAGAGAAATGTTTGAAAACGTCCAAAGCAGATGTGCTCGCTCAAACGGCGCTCGCTTTCCCATTTGGTTTCGGTCGTTTTCTCCGCCGACGCCGATTTGTCCCTCCATCTTTTCATGTTGATCAGTTTAGATGTTCTGCTCGATATATATACGAGGCGTTATGACGGTGACAGCTGATGAACACGAGCGACTGGCCATCACGCACCGGCGTTCGAAATACATATTGCCATTTGCGATGCATGCTCCCGTGTAAAACTGTAATGAAACAATGCTCTGCCTTAAGCGCACGCTCTCAGCTTGACAAATCACAGATAGATGTGTTTGTGCGATTGCTGACGGTTTTCCTTCTCACTGTGGTTTTCTGCTGTTTTAAATACTGACGCTCGTGCACGTGTTTCACGACTTTGATGCACTACCTCCTCCTCAAGGACAGTGCTTCACTTAATGAACTGATTCTCCTAAAATTCCTCAGGATAAATAAAGGTGCATTTGATGAGAAACATTTTCAGTTCATTTGAGCTTTTGAATACGGACTTTGGGATGCACAGCCTTTCTTAAATGCTGTCTTTTATTGCATTTAATTAAATATTTTGTCAAAATATAATGCATATAGAAAATATGATCGAAACTATTGGTCTAGCCACCAGATCCACATCATTTTTGCATTCTGTTTAAATTCCTCAGGAGAAATAAAAATAGACGCAAATGAGTCATTTGGTGAGAAACGTTTTGAGTTCATATTGAGATCTCTGGTTTGGATTGCAGACTTTGGGATGTTTGCCAATCATCACAGTTTGAGATATTTTATTAAATGCCTTTCTTAAACACCGCCCTTCATTGCATATAATTAAATATTTTTGTCAAAAGCATATGCTGTGTTTTTGGCAGATATGTGCATATACTGTACTCTCATACACTGAAAAGGAGGAAAATATGATTTTAAAAAGCTTATTGTAGCATAGAAAAATATTGTAGCAAAAAATAAATAAATAAATAAAATCAAAATAAAATAAAAAAAACCCCACAGTATATTATGTAATGCACAGTATGCAGTAAGTATAACTTTAGAAATGTTCATCCTTGCATACCACTCTTAATAGTTTTTTTTAATAATTTATCATTTCATAGTTTAAACATGACCACAGTAACATTTATTGATGTTACGGTTTAATTTAATGTTTTTTTTTTTTAAAAAAAGCATTTATTGTTGCATAGTAAAAAAAAAAAATTATACTATGTAATGCACAGTATTCAGTGAATGTAACTTTAAACTAGATGTTTATAATTGCATACTGCTCTTAATAGTCTTCTTTATTTTTTATTGTTTTGTTTGTTTTTTCACATTGTTTTCTTCTAAACTTCCTCATGAGAAATAAAAATAGATGCAGTTGAGTCATTTGAGCAGAAATGTTTGAGTTCTGACTTTTGATTGCAGACTTTTTCTCAGAAGAAACATCTGAGAAGTACAGAAGGACACTTCATTTTGCAAAAGACATTAAAGGGATTTCTCATTTCCACTGAAGTAAAAGATGCTTTTCTCAAATCATGCTGGAAAATATAAAGTTTTAGAGTCCATGCCAATTCTATAATGCAAAAATAATGCAGAAACAATTTTCGCTCAGAAAATGCTAGTAAATTTCACAATTAATTACAAAGAAACAGCAGCAAGTCAAAAAAGACTGAAAATAGCATTTTCTTAATAATCGTTGTTTTATTTTACAACTTAGAAAAATCTTTTTTTAATACTTTGTCAATTTCTCACTCACATTGTTCAACTGATAATATAATTCTCAATGACAGTATTAAATCAGCCTAGAAATATCAAATCCACATTATTTTTGCATCTCAAAGCTTGAAAAAAGGAGTTTTTCATGCATGTTTTTGTTGGGAGGAAGAAGCATCGGTGGGAAATGTGCAGTTTGAGAGTGTTTAAACTCATGCACCTGGTGCTGTTATATACTAGTATTCATATAAACATGCGTAAATATGACGTGCATGTTCTCTGTCTTCCTCTCTGTCAGACCTACAGTGACCCGGTGGACAGCAAAAGCGCCCAGTCTAGTCAGCCGTCGTCACACATGATGCCCCCCAACGCCCCCCTGTACAGCGTCCCGCCCCAGCCCTCCTCCCCGTACCTGGGCCCCAGCCCCTTCCCCCTCTCGGACCTCCAGAGCTACGCGGCGGGGGCTCCCAGACACGGCCTGCCCCGTTCGGCCATGCTGCCCGCGCTCAGTGCCTCCCCCCCAGCGTCCTTCCAGATCA
>JAHKKF010496646.1:0-15445 GCA_019740295.1 Labeo calbasu | reverse complement strand
CACTTAAATTGGTATCTGTAGAGTCATGGTACATTGGGTATGATGATGGCTCCTTTCTAACATGGAAATCTTCCCTACTAGAGTTAACTGGGAAGCAACCGGTACTTGTTGAGATCTGACCATATTTGGAACAAGAGTTGATCAACAATGCTTCAGTCGTGGTGGGATTCAGTGGTTCACACTGAGTGGTTGGTTTATTTGGGTTTGCTACCCCATCTGAATTTGTAGAGTCGCAGACTCTGTGAGATGTACATGGTTGTTCATTGGTAGCCAGTGCCTTAAAATCCATCTCTTGCCCTGGGATAAAGCTGAGATCACTCTCTAACAACAGGGTATTTTCAAAGGATGTGTCGTTTTGTTCTTCAAGTGTTGTATTTCCATCCTGAGTTGAGTCAGAACGAGGTGAGCTCTGGGTTTCAGAGACATTCGTGTTGTCTGACATATCCAGACTAGTAGAGCTTTGGCATCTACTGCTTTCTATTAGTGTGTGTGGATCCTGTTTGATCAAGTGTCCTGAAGCCCTGATGATTCTGGGACTGTCTGCTGCATCAGTAGATGACCATGCATCAGTAAGAGCAAGTGGATTCTCCGTCTCTCTGTTACTTGCACCGCTACAGGGTCTTGATTCAGAGATGTGAGAAGACTCTCTAGCTATGCCTTGGGCATTCTCCGTTTTCAACTTCTGACTACCATTAAGGCTCCAGAAAACCTCCGCAGGTACATCTTTGGATATTCTCATCTGCTCTTTGTTTCCAGTTGCCTGAGAGCTGCATAAAGTCTGTGTTGTAGGGGTGGTTAAGTGGCTTGGAACTTTATTAAACCTCAGCACTGGCTTGGCAGTCACATGCTTCCCACTGCTCTCCATAACAAGAGAGTCTTGAGACATTTGGCTGTCTTCACTCTCATCATCACTGGAATCACATTCCTCCTGCTGAAGCTGCTCAGCCAGAGCTGTAGCATAAGCTGATGACAGCGAATCCAATGAGAAGATACTATCACAATCTGAGGATGCATTGGGTTCCTCCCAGCCAACGTGTTCTGCCCAACCAGCTGTTTCTTTTTGCGCTGCGACCCACTGCTTGGTACTCGTTAAAACTTCTGCACTACGCCAGTGTCTCTGTTGCTTATGTTTTAGTGAGTTAAGCTGCTCCAAATTTTCATAAGACATTGTTGGCTTGATAGAGCACTTTTCTTGTTTTTGCTCAAAGTCTTTCACAGTCTTGTTTTTGTTCTGACTTGTTGCTTTGTTCACAGATTTCACACTTCTATGTCCACATAAGCCTGACGGTGGCTTGCGGAAAACTTTTGCCAAAGCAGTTTTGATCCCAGAGCCAACAGAGTGGGAAAAAACCTTGCGGATGGTCTCTAAACCTTTATTTCCACCTTGAGATAGACTCTTTGTTCCCTTCACAGAACTTTTCTGTTTGATAATCGGTAATACTTTCCTAGTGGCTTTGGTGTCTGAATTCAGACAGTTCTTGTCTTGGTCGCTTGTGCTTTTCTTGACTATCAACCTTGAGGAAGCCATTTTTAATTTTGTAGCTTCAGCTGAACTCGCATCTTTTATGGGACTTTTGACGCTGTCTGAAAAACTGGCCCAACTTGAGGATCCTTGGTCATATCTTGAGGGCATTGTATTGGAACGTCTTCTAATCTTTTGATCTTGGAGATGTTCATCAGATTCCCATTTAGTGGCACAAGCAAAGCCAGCTAGAGATGCTGTAAACTCAGAAGATCTATGCCTTTTGAGGAACTGGCTGTTTGGAGACAAAGGAAAGTATAGATATTTTTTAAAGGTTAAAAAAAAAAACAATACACTGTTTTTGTTGGTAATTATAATAATCGTTCTATAAACATGAATAACACCTTGTTCTGCAAGGTGCATTTATATCTTTTTATATTCACTATAAAATGGGTAGGTTTAGGTTTGGGGGTCGCTTATTGATAAAATGATAAAAATGCATTGATACAAATATCTAAATGATATAAAAGTTTGATAAATTTTACATTTTTAGCTAAAAATACAGAGCAATTTTTAAGTTTTAAACACTGAAAACGTACAAAAATGTAGGTTTCATGCTTGTAAACGTTACGTACTAATACCTACGTATAAACAATGAGACTAGGTTGCATATTCATACACACAAAGGAGAAAAATTTCTGCCTAACGTTTATGTACACACAGATTTGTTCTTTGTTCTACTGTTAAGAAATCTTAAGTATTATAAATTACTTTCCACATAACCCTTCCTTTATAGCCTTTAGTCACGCTCAGCAAACACATGATGTTCTCTATAGATAAGCTTTTACCTCCAGGATCTTGCAAATCCTCAAAACTAGTTGAAACACAATAAAAACTTTTTACATAGGTTACACACAAATTGTTAGTGATTGAGACCCTATGTTAGTTATTCATATGGTTTACACTTACCTGAAAATGGGAGTGTGCTGGGGGTACAATCGGGACAGCAGATCAGCAGAAAATGAATGCCTTCGTAAAGTCATTGGACGTCCCCTGGACTTTAAGGGGTATCCCAGATCTGCAGATGAGGCTTCATCGCCCCCTTGTAGAAGCTCATTTTCTAGCCTCTGCAGCTCTCGCTTCGCCTCCAACAGGTGGCGCTTTCGTGCAATCTTCTCCAGCTGGTAATGTAACCTTTTGCGGCGCACGCGGTTCTCAGCTCTGCGCAATGCATGGTGCTTCAGCAGTTCCTCCTGCACTACTCTTTTCCTATCACCTATTAATGGCGACGGTGGGACACTTTCAGCACTGCCTTCCTCCTCAGTCATCTGATTTGATAAACCACCGTGAAGTATGAGATCTGTCTGAACCCCTGACTCCAATGTCCCCTTTTCCCTGTGTGCTTCAAGCCGTTGCTTTTCTTGCAAGATCCACTGCTTGACTTTAGGGGCAAAAAAAAACAGAGTTTAGAGGAATGTATGGCTTTATAATTGAAATAACAATTTGAAAGGACCATTTATTATTGTCAGGTATTTAGTATTCATTTGTTTTCAGCTTTGTCTAAGACTGTGTGAAATATTTACTGTATGTGTTGTCAAAATAAAATCCAAAATGAAAACATCTCAGCACGTGTCTAGTGTCTAAAATATAACTGATGTCTTGAAAGCCTAGAAGAAATAAATGTAATTTTAGGAGAAATAAAGTTGCTTACTAAGAAGCATATTATATATTTTCAACCATTCTGAATGCTAAAAATGAGTTTTGTACTCACTCTCAGTGTGCTGCTGTCGGAGACGTGCCTGCTCTCTTTCCAGATCTCTCTCTGCTCTTTTCTGCTCCATCTGAATCTCCTCTCGTAGACACTCTATGTACCACTGCTGCTCCTCTAGTCGATGTCTGGGAGCCGTCCCATTTTCAGTCTCATGACAACCTGCTCCTGGAACCCTGAGCATGCAACAAATACAAACTCATACACTGATGATGTTGCACTAGCCTACCAGAAATTTTACCACTAGTTCTGAAAAATTAACAGATTTAAAGAAATAATGCATTACAATAGCACACCATACAAATTTACTTTCATTTCTTTTGTTGTCTGCACACTCACTATAGTAACCAAGCAACACCATGTAAACTCTATAAACAATAGTTTCTCCAGAGGGCTCATTACCAGTTCAACATTTGGAAACAACAACTTGGATAATATATCTATGGTTTGAAAATGTACTGCTCTTGAATGAACGAAACATTTACCTTATGTCAGAACTGGGTGAGTTGGGCTCTGTAGAGTTGTAGACCAGACCTCCATCACTGGTCTGCATAGATTATAAAAAAAACAAAAAAAACAAAACAATGATTTGCTAATGCTAATTCAAGCAATTCTCAGTATTAAATGTTGTGCATTATGTTTTAATATAGTACCTTTATAAGATAAGAAAATAATTCTGGAATGTAACAATGTTTAAAGGGGACATCGGATGCCCACTTTCCACAAGTTGGTATGATTCTTTAGCATCTTTAGCATTATTCTTTTGCATCTTTCCCCATTCAAACTATATGAGTGACAGGTCTTGGGTATTCTATAGTCTTTGACACAGCACAGTCCATCAGCAGTCATGGGTGGAGCTTGTGCAATATGACATCATACTGCTCAGAAAATTAAAAACGGCTTGATAATTAAGACTAACTAACTAACATCTAATCTCAAGGTCATTTTAGTAGATACATGCATTGCAAAGCATGAACTGTACCCGTCTTCTTATTCTTTAGGGTCTTGATGAAATGTCTGCAATGCACTTTGGTAAAAATTCCTCAATGGCTGTGCAAAACAACCCCCTTTTTACCTCATCAAAAACAGCTCTGTTCACAGCGAGCCATGTCAGTGCATGTCTCTTTAAATGATAATGAGCTACTGCTCACTCCACCCCTCTCTTCCATTTTTTTTATATTCGGTGGAACATTACCATCAAAAACAAAACACCTGCATTGCTTACGAGCATTGTTGTCACTACAGCTGCTGGAGCATGGAGAAAATAGCGGACAGCGCAGAACTGCCTGAGGGTGGAAATATATTAATACAGCCAAAGTCCCTTTAACGCAAGTCATTTCACTCGGCGGCCATCTTTGAAACGCCTCTCGGGCAGGCAAGTGCAGCTTCTATCTTTTTGAAAGGGGAAACATCAAATTCTTCAAAACCGTTCACCAAGCTTACGATTAAATTTCATATTTGAAATCACCAATGAAATCTGACAACAAACTGCCTCATAAATATCGTTCATTATGCTCCAACAGCGTTAAAAAAGCGTATTTTTCAGGCTAGATCAGCCAGTGCGCATGCGCAGTACTGAGCGCACATCTCAGAACGCTGACTGTTTCTATAGGCAGCTGCAGTGACACGCTGACTTTATTAATCAACGATTGGCTCTTTCATTAAGAAGGCGGGGCTTTGCGGCCATAATGAGCGTTGCATCTTTCCCCATTCAAAACTATACGAGTGACAGGTCTTGGGTATTCTATAGTCTTTGACACAGCACAGTCCATCAGCAGTCATGGGTGGGGCTTGTGCAATATGACATCATACTGCTCAGAAAATCAAACGGCTTGATAATTAAGACTAACTAACTTCCATCTAATCTCAAGGTCATTTTAGTAGATACATGCATTGCAAAGCATGAACTGTACCCGTCTTCTCTCCCTCAGAACAGCTGCCTCTGCAGGGTGGTTGAACCTGAACTTATGGAGTCCTCCTAAGGTAATTACTGCACCTTTGGAGAAACAGAGATGCACAAAAATACATCAGGATACTCCCAATATCCACTAATGTAAATGCATTGTTTTGATTTCGTTTACATGAAATGGGTATAATGGGCTGTTTTCTGCACTTTGCATTTACCTTGTGCAAGTCTGCAGGGCTCTTTGATCTCTCTTTCATTGACCATGCAGATGTTCCCTGAGACTGGCTTCAGAGTCACTACCCCGCACTTGTTCTCAATCTCGCAGGAGGAACCTTCTGACAAGACTGAGGGGTTGAGATGCAAGTTAATCACTGCTATCCACTTAAAAGCTACAAGAATATTTTTATGTGGCGGAGACTGACACAGAAGAGAAGAAATTGTTGAGTAAAGTCATTTTAGTTTTCTTTGCACACAAAAACTGTTCTCTTAGCTTCATAACATTACAGTTGAACCACTGATGTCACATGGACTATTTTAACAACGTCATTACTATCTTTCTGGGCTTTGAATGTGTCAGTTGCGTTGCTGTCTATGCAGGGTCAGAAAGTGCTCGAATTTCATCAGAAAAATCTTAATTTGTATTTTGAAGATGAACAAAGGTCTTACGGGTTTGGAACGACATGAGGGTGAGTAATTAGACAGAATTTTCATTTTTGGGTGAACTGTCCTTTTAAGACAAGTAAAAGCTTTTAAAAAAAATTAACAAGGGAGTCTTAGAATAAAATGTGAAAATGTCTTATGCTTGTGTTACCTACAGACGTTATTTCAAACATTTAACCAAACACCCACTTTGGAGCGATGCTAAAAACTGCTAATTCATTTCTGTGTTTTGGCCTACAAAAATACATAATCCCTGCAGCACTCTTTAATGCTGTTAGTACCAGATGTAAACAGAGCACAGTACTCAAAGCTGTAGAGATGAATATAAAATACCTATGTGAGGCTCTTCCAGGTTGTCACCCTGAGGCCCGATTCTCGTCACCCCTTCCTGTAGGACCAAAATAAAACAAACATTATTAGAAGTCAATTTGAGGATTTAGTGCCAATCTCTTGCATGTCCGAAACAAAACATTTTCTTCTTCAATGTATTATTTTTTTGTTCCTTACACACCTCAAAAGCTAAGCAAGGCTTTGAGCAAGGTTTTTTATCCTTCATTGCCTACTGTTTATGAAGGATAAAATGCCTGCTTATATAAGCCCGGACACATGGGCACACAATCATTCCCAGGTGGCTTTGGCTTTTAAAGCAAGGAAACTGCTGAAATTGCACAGTCGTGAGCCTTTTACGGGCTATCAAAAAGGCTCTAACCTCTCAGCACAGATTTACGTAAACACCACTGTGTAACTCTCACTAAAACATTCCTGCACAATCACACAAAAGTACGAAAGAGGAAAGTGAAAAGAAGAGGGGGGAATGTCCAGACCACATGACCAAATCTCTAGGCTGTTTTACCTTCCTGGCAGAGGTATCTGCATAGAGTTTTGCACACAGAACAAAAGTAAAAAAGACAGAAGAGAAGGAAGAATCTATTGGAGGGAAAAGAGAAAGAACCATTGGTTAATGACCAAAGAACAAAGGATTTTGTTGAGAGAAGACAAGCTAAAGGCTACATGGATGTGATAGGAAGAAGTAAAGTATTGCAAATAACTAGCTGAAAAGTTCTACCCGAAGGTGGTAGATGGTGACCCCTGTGCTGAGGACGTCTGGCTCTAGAGCGATGAGGTGAGGCAAGAGCGAGTGAATGAGAACTCCTGCTCTGTTCTGGTTAATGTCCACACTGTAACGCTCCAAAAGGGCTCGCTTATCATGCCAACTGTCAGACCAGTCTTTAGTCAGCTGCTCCACCTGCAGAGGAAACATGAGCGACTGAAAATTAGCAGGTGAAAAGTTAAAGGGATAGTTCACCCAAAAATTACGCTCCAAACCTGTAAGACCCTCGTTCATCGTCAGAACACAAATAAAGATATTTTTGATGCACGTATGCGTTGTGTACTCTTAGGAACGCGCTTTGAAGACTGACACATAAGAGAAGAAATTGTTGAATAAAGTTATTTTTGTTTTGCTTGCGCAAAAAAAGTATTCTTGTAGCTTCATAACATTAATAGAGAATCCACTTTCAGAACAACAACTTACAAAAAAATGTACTCACCCCTTTATCATCCAAGATGTTCATGTGTCTTCAGTCGTGAAGAAATTATGGTTTTTGAGGAAAGCATTTCAGGATTTTTCTCCATATAATGGACTTTATTGGTGCCCCGATTTTGAACTTTCAAAATGTAGTTTAAATGCAGCTTCAAAAGGCTCTAAACGATCCCAGCTGAGGAAGAAGGGTCTTATCTAGCGAAACGATTAATCATTTTTTTGAAAATATAAAAGCTTGTGTAGCACAGGCTCTGGGATGCGCGTCCACGACACTACGTACTATTGAATCATGTCAAAAGGTCACGAGTAACGTAGGCAGAACTACAAACCCAATGTTTGCAAAGCGAACACTCAAAGACTAAGGAAGTGCAAGTAAGTCAAACGCTGTTTACAAACAAAAAGGTAGAACAATGTCAGACGATTCTGAAGTTGTAGGAGAAAATGAGATGGAGTTTTTCGCCATACTCTACCTTTTTGAGCCGGAGTACACAGACAACGAACTTAGACGTTATTCGTAGTGTTGTGGACGCACATCCCAGAGCCTGTGCTACACAAGCTTTTGTGCTTAAAAAGTATACAAATTTGTGTTTTTAAAAAAATGACTGATTGTTTCGCTAGATAAGACCCTTCTTCCTCGGCTGGGATTGTTTAGAGCCCTTTGAAGCTGCATTTAAACTACACTTTGGAAGTTCAAAATCGGGGCACCAATGAACTCCATTATATGGAGAAAAATCCTGAAATGCTTTCTTTAAACATAATTTCTTCATGACTGAAGACAGAAAGACATGAACATCTTGGATGACAAGAGGGGTGAGCAAATTATTTTTAAATTGTTGTTTTGAAAGTGGAGTTCTCCTTTAAGGTTGAACCATGTCACATAGACTATTATAACCTATTATAATGTCCTTACCTTTCTGGGCCTTGAAAGTGTCAGTTGTATTGTTGTCTATGCAGAGTCAGAAAGCTCTCAGATTTCATAAAAAATATCTTAATTTTGTGTTCTGAAGATGAATGAAGGTCTTACGGGTTTGGAACAACATGAGGGTGAGTAACTAATAACAGAATTTCTATTTTTTGGTGAACTATCCCTATAATATCAGACTTCAGTGTTTCAAATAGGTGGACTGACCTTCAGTTCATTCTGTAGGACTATATCAGACAAGCTGCCTTCTCTCTCATCACTGAGAGATGGACTGGGATTCCTCTGCTGTGGATGGAAAAAACAATTTTCAATCAGCACAATTTTTGTCTTATTTGAATATCGAAACCATTGGCGCTCTAACACCATGTCCTAACCAGGCATCTGACAAATGCCCATTCCATTTTAATCTTAACCCAGCTACAGTGGTAAACAGCACAGGACAAGACTTGGTTTCTGTTATTGTTGATGGTCCCAAGCAGTCCTGTCCACATTAAAATCTCATATGTCAAATTCTCACTCCATATAGCTCCTTAGTTATCTTTAGATATGTTCTTAATGGCTTGTAATGTTGGCATAAATACTTAACACCAAAAATGTGTGTTGAACTTAGTCAGGTCAAGCTGTAAAAGGATTAGTTCACCTGTAGAATAAAATATATAATTATGATAATTTACTCACTCCCATGTCATCCAAGATGTTCATGTCTTTTTTCTTTAGTCGAAAAGAAATTAAGGTTTTTGAGGAAACATTCCAGGATTTTTTCTGCTTATAGTGGACTTCAACTGGACACAACGGGTTGAAGGTCCAAATTGCAGTTTCAATGCAGCTTCCAAGGGCTCTACACGATCCAAACTAAACAATCGATCACCGGTCAAAAAAATTGTATATACTTTTTAACCAACCCAGTGTTTACAAAGCAAACGTGCAAAGAAAGTCAAACGGCCTTTACAAGAAAGGTAAAACAACGATGACGAACAATTTTGGGAGTAGGAGGAGAAAATGAGATGTTTTTCACTCTATCCTACAATTTTGAACCAGAGTACACAGATGAAGAACTAACCACACATGACCTTTCCAACATATTTACATAATGCAAGATGAATATTTGAGGTTAAAAAGTATATAAATTCTAATTTTTTTTAGAAAATGACAGATAATTTCGCTAGATAAGACCCTTATTCTTCGGCTGGGCCCTTTGAGCCCTTTGAAACTGCATCGAAACTGCAATTTGGACCGCTGTTCCCTATTGAAGTCCACTGTTGGAGAAAAATCCTGGAATGTTTTCCACAAAAGAACCTTAATTTCTTTTCGACTGAAGAAAGAAAGACATGAACATCTTGGATGACATGGGGGTGAGTAAATTACCAGGAAATTTGAATTCAGGAGTGAACTAATACTTCAAAGTCTGGTACCATTTCAAAGCTGAGCAGCATGCTCTTCAGACGATCGATTTCTTCTCGCAGTTCTCTGATCAACCTCACATTGGCATCCTGAGATAAAACAAGAGGTTTTATTTTAGGTTTATTATTTTAATTTTCAGTTGATGGTGGTACAGCAAGTTTTACAGACATTTGGATGCGTTTAAACAGACCTCATTGACTCTTGGCTTGTTGACGATGTTCCTGGCATGAGCTGCGTAGCGGAGAGTGCTCAGAGTCTCATTGTAGCTGCTGCTGGATGGTGAGACAGCTGGAGGAAAATCAATCTCAGAATCAATTCCGCTAGCACTGAAACCAATGCAGCAAACAGTAAATCTTCACCCCGAATCCCTTACTTGCAATCATGATGGTTTTGGAGTTGCCTCCCAGACTGTCTTTGAGAAGCCAGGTGAGGACAGAGTCCCTGTAGGGAATGAAGCATTGTCTGCGCCCGCTGCCCGACAGAGAGCTGGACTGGCTCCCCACAGTGCTCCCTTCACCCTCACTGAGCACACTGTTGATGCTCTGACTGCTGTTGAACATCTGAGAGTTCTGGGCTAGAAAAACACAGTGCAATGTCAAGACGAGGAAGATAAGAAAGGATAGTATGGATAAAGAAGGCCGGTGCTTACCAAGAGCGGAGATGACGATGCCAAGTGTGACGAGAGATTTGTTAATGTTGGCTCCTTCTGTTATTCTGTCTCTGCAGTATTGAGGGTCAGCTCGTTCACTGCCACAGCACATAGAGAGATATTTCAAGTCAAGTTAACACAAGTTACCACTAGAGGGCAACATATCAAGGTTTCATGTCATTAAGAGACCATATATGATCTGCACTGCCTAAAACGAATGATAGGTTTAAAGGGATGGCTCAGCCAAAAATGAAAATGACCCCATGATTTACTCACCCTCAAGCCATCCTAGGTGTATATGATTTTCTTCTTTCAGACAAATACAATTAGAGTTATATTAAAACATGTCCTGGCTTTTCCTAGATTTATAATGGCTGTGGATTTTTTGAAGTCCAATAAAATGCATCCATCCATCATAAAAAGTTCTCCACACAGCTCTGGGGGGTTAATAAAGGCCTTCTAAACTGAATCAATGCGTTTCTTTAAGAAAAATATCCATATTTAAAACTTTATAAACCATAATCTCTAGCTTTAGCTGTTGTACGCACGTTCACAAGAGAGTGGTGATTCAGTGGATGATGTAGGACGTAGGCGTAGCATGAGCTCTGGTGAGAATATACTAGTCTCATGAGAACAAAGTTTTGTTTACAGCAAAGGAAAACCAGTCTCCTCTAGTCTTATATAGTAATCCTCTGACATTTATCTTTACAAATCCTCATTTTGTACATCTAATATGTGACAGGTGCTTCCACGTTTGTCACTTCTCTCCAGAGCTTGCCCTACATCCTACATCATCCGCTGGAACGCCACTCTCTCGTGAACATGCGTACGACAGTTAGCGGAAGCTAGAGATTATGGTTTATAAAGTTTTAAATATGGATATTATTCTTACACAAATGCATCGGTTTGCTTCAGAAAGGATTTATTAACCCCCTGGAGCCGTGTGGAGTACTTTTATGATGAATGGATGCACTTTATTGCACTTCATTGGACTCGGATCTCAACAGCCATTCACTGCCATTATAAAGCTTAGAAGAGCCAGTACATTTTTTAATATAACTCCGACTGTATTTGTCTAAAAGAATACAGTCATATACACCTAGCATGGCTTGTGGGTGAGTAAATCATGAGTTAAGTTTCATTTTTGGGTGAATTATCTCTTTAAGTTCAAACAAAAACACCAACCTGCCAGCCAGGTCCACCAGGTTGATCTTGCTCACTATTTCTGAAGGGAGGTTATTTTCTAGAATCGCCTATAAAAAGAAAACCCTTCTAATTAAAATATACTTGCACACTAGCATTCAAAGGTTTGAGTTCAGTAATAATACTGTTAAAAAACTATTATTACAATTTAAATGTTTAAATGAAGGATTTTCTATTTTAATATATTTGAAAATGGAATTTATTTTCCTGTGATGCAAAGCTCAATTTTCAGCAGCCATTACTTTAGTCTTTAGTGTCACATGATCCTTCAGAAATCTTTCTAATATGCCGTTTTAATGGATCCTTGCTGAAAAAAAGTCATTAATTTATTCCTAACAAAATATCTTACTGACCCCAAACCTTTGACTGGGAGTTATTTAATACAATTTGGCACTTAATCAAGTAAGAAAATATCTAGTGTGACTATCAGCTGTTTAAAGTTGTAAGGTGCTTAAAGGAGTAGTTCACTTCCAGAACAAAAATGTACAGATAATTTATTTACCCCCTTGTCATCCAAGATGTTCATGTCTTTCTTTCTGCATTTCAGGAATTATCTCCATATAATGGACTTCAATGGTGCCCAAGTTTGAACTTCCAAAATTCAGTTTAAATGCAGCTTCAAAGGGCTCTAAACAATCCCAGCTGAGGAAGAAGGGTCTTATCTAGTAAAATCATCAGTCATTTTCAAAACAAATTGACAATTTATATACTTTTTAACCTCAAATGTTCGTCTTGTCTCGTCTTAATGTCTTAGTCTGTGTAATCCAGGTCAGTACAGTTAGGGTATGTCGAAAAACTCCCGACCTTTGAAGTTGGGTAAGAAAACAAGATGGGAGTTTTTCAACATACCCTAACTGTATTGACTGTATTGAACCGGAAAAAAAAAAAAGAGTTCATGCAGACCTAGACAAGACGAGCGTTTAAGGTTAAAAAGTATATAAATTGTCAATTTGTTTTGAAAATGTCTGATTGTTTTGCTAGATAAGACCCTTCTTCCTCGGCTGGGATCGTTTAGAGCCATCTGAAGCTGCATTTAAACTGCATTTTGTAAGTTCAAATTTGGGGGCACCATTGAAGTCCACTATATAAAGATAATTCCTGAAATTTTTTCCTCGTGAAACATAATTTCTTATGGACTGAAGAAAGAAAGACACAAACATCTTGGATAACAAGGAGGTGAGTAAATTATCTGTACATTTTTGTTCTAGAAGTGAATAACTTCTTTAAATCAGTCATCCAACTACAATAGTCTTATGCAGTTTGTAATAAAAAAGATCCTCAGGTGCTATGAACTGAAAGAGATTCAAACCTGCGTGTATTGAATGGTAAAGATGGCGTGAGATCGACTGCTAGCATCATGGACATGTGTAGCGGCTGTGATGCGGTTAGCAATGCCCTCCTCAAGCAGATCCACTGCTTGTTTGTAGTCAGTCACTACATGCTGAGAAAGACCTGTGATAAACACACAATAGCATCATCATCCTTTCCACCATATGAGTCACAGGCAATTTCTTCCTGCTAAAGAATAGAAATGGAACAAAATCAGGAAGAGATGATGCTAAATCATCTTTCATGTAAAGTGGCATGTCGTGCTAAAACTTAGGGTGTAATTGGGCCTGAATTTAGCTGCTATGTGCATTTCTGTACATTTAATTGTTAGGTTTTAAATTATAACATATTTTAGTATTTGGACGCTTCCTGGTTGTCCAACTTCTTGTTAATCTATCAGGACTGAACAGAATTGTTAAAAATCAGAAAAAATGTATTTTGGGCTATTGCTACAAATATACCCGTGCTACTTAAAACTGGTTTTGTGATCCAGGGTCACATATTTTAAGTGTCTCAAGTGTCCAAATACTTATTGAGGTCACTGTGTTTACATGTGTAAGAAACACATCTTGATTAATACACAATGCCTCTCAACTCAGCTTCTAGCAACCGCATGGAAGTGCGGTCACTTCCTTTGCTGCACTGGGCTTTCTCCTAATACACACAATGACTGGATGCTGGACAAGAAGGAAGAGAGAGAGCAAAAGAAAGAGGAGGAGCAGATACAGTCACACATGCTGGCTGCTCTCAGCACAAGCTGTGGTGGGAATTGAGTTACAAATGCAAACAGTCAGGAACGAATAACTTGTGTACACAATTACCTCTTCAATAAAAATACACAAGCATTCATCAAACGGTACAACACAGTGAGCGCTTTCCTCATGTTTTCATTAGTACTGGTTACACAAGGTAATTTGACTTTGTTTGAAGGGCTTCACCAGACCAAACCAGCATGAAGGCCATTTTAAGATTGGCTTTTCTAAACACTCACCCTGCACATAGGGCCCCTTCTCTGGGTGTTCTCGAACCCTCAGGGGTGCTGGCTTCTTCTGCTCCGCACCTCTCAGCAGATCACGCACACGCTCATTATAGATCTCTAAAAAACTGAGAGGGAAAATGAGGTTGTGATTTGCTTTTGCTTACAAGGCTTCTTGCTTCATTCTCAGGGTAGGCTTGCTGATACTGTTGCGAAAGAGTCATAGAAAAAGAAACAGAGGATTTCCTTCTCACCTTATTTCAACTCTACAGCTCTGTCCGTCTGCAGATTCAACTCCAGACCTAAAAAGACCCTTTAATAAATGGTAAAAGAGAAAAAGTGTCAGGTCTCTGGTAAAGAAATATCATTATTACAGGGAATTATTATTACGATACTTCAGTAAAAAAGAAACGAATGTTTCTGAGGAAAACATTTCAGGATTTTTCTCCATATTGTGGACTTCAATGGGGATCAATAGGTTGAAGGTCCAAATTGTAGTTTCAATGAAGTTTCAAAGGGCTCTACACGATCCCAGCGAGAAATAAGCATCTTATCTAGAAAAACGATTGGTCTATGTGTAAAAAAATAAAAATTGATATACTTTTTAACCACAAATGGTCGTCTTGCACTAGCTCTGCGATGCATGTCTACGACTTCATGCATGTTGGAAAGGTCATGCGCGGTTAGTTCTTCGTCCGTGTTCAAAAAGTAGCGTAGGGCGAAAAACTCATTTTTTCCTCCAACTTTAAAATCATCCACCATTGTTGTTTTACCTTTTTTCGTTTCTAACGATTGCACAGTAAACACTGGGTCGGTACTCCCACCTACATTGCGCGTGACCTTGATGGATTGTTTCGCTAGATAAGACCCTTATTCCTCGGCTGGGATCGTGTAAAGCCCCTTGAGGCCACATTGAAACTGCAATTTCAATCTTCAGCCCATTGGGTCCCATTGAAGTCCACTATATGGAGAAAAATCCTGGAATGTTTTCCTCATTATTTATTTTGGCCTGAAGAAGAAAGAGAACATCCTGAGAGAACATCATTATTAGGAAACTATTATTCTGGAAGTGAACTAATCCTTTAACCTTACTTGCTTGCATGTGTCAGCAAACATTGTCCATTTTCTGTTTAAAGGGGTGCTATTATGCTTTTTCATTTTTTGAACTTTAGTCAGTGTGTGGTGTGTATCTTTGGGCATAAAAGTGATCTATAAAGTTACAAATTTCAAAGTCCACTCCAAAAGGAGATATTTCGTTTTTAAAAAAAATTTATACAAATTTTCCCTTTTCAAGAACTACAACGAACAGCTCCTTTGGACTACAACGTTTGTTTTCCACATGCAATGTCACAAAGCGGTCCATTAGAATATCATTAAATTAAATCCCGCCCACAGAAATTTGAATTGTTGGAGGAAGGGTAGGGACGAGGTGGGTGATTAGCCTAACTTTAGCGAAGCAGCGTAGAGAACCGCTTCAACGAGCCGCAGCGCGGCGGGTATAAACAAGCATTGAGTAGAGTGCCCGCTTTAGAGCTGTAACGTGCTGCAGACATTTGCAGTACAGTGGTTTGAGACATATGCCGAACCCGCAATCTACTCCGGTTGCCGCGTTGGAGCCGTAACGGG
>JAHKKF010496635.1:0-10525 GCA_019740295.1 Labeo calbasu | reverse complement strand
TCTATCTATCTCTGACAGACTGTATTGCCTTCAAAACATTCAAACTTTCACCTTTTAAAACTACTTCAGACTTCAAACTGTTTCAGACTGAAAACCATATGTAAAAAAACATATGTAAAACTTTTTAAAATTTCTTAAACTTTATAAACTTTTCAAACTTTTTAAAACTTTCTGTTCCGGCTTTCTCAAGCCAACTTAAAGTTTGTCTTGACGAACTTTTTTATCTAGTTATACACTGTTATACAAGCTGCACATGGACTACTCTAAAATATATCCAAGTTTAATTTCTATAGTATTGTTCCTTAAGAAGTTATATTAAAAACGTTGCTGAAATGTGAGGGGTGCAGGGGTGAGCGGAGCACAAACTAACGCAGGGTTAGATGTAACACGCATTTTAAATTTTTCCACACACGCTAGCGTAACCAAATTTATGGCGTTTACTAGTTGCCATAGCAACACTATACAGAGAAAAAAGTGCGCCAAAATTCAAAAGCCTTTTGAAGATATTGCTAAATATTTATTTTACCATAGTAAAAGTAAATTTCTGGCTAAAGTAAGTTTTTCATCTCAGTTTTTAGTATTCATTTAAAATGAGACAAATCTGTTATTTATCAGTTTAGATAGTTTATTAATGCTTGGCAAACCAGCAGAAGACACAAACCACTTTTATATTCCAGTTGTGCTGATGGGGAATGTTGTAACACTGAGTTACAATGTGCCCCGCTATTATGAAACTATGCTATTCTATGACATTAGCCATGTTATTTTAACTATTTACTTTTATGGATTTTAAAAAGAAACCACAAGAAACAGGTGATTAAAGAATGACAATCGATGTTTAATGTTGAGAAATTATTATTTCAAGAAATGTAAAGCATTTTGACCCAGTTATGTGTCTCGTGTTCTATGAGAGCTGTGTTTGGAGGTAGGGGATTGTTTTTCTGAATGACTGAATGTGTTTCATCTATTTGCACACATTGTTTTCAACTATACTGTATAGCAATGTTTTGCGATCATAACCGTCCCACACATGGTTGCGATGTGTTCATTATGAACCTCAAAAATTAGACAGTTTTTTATTTGAAAAAAGTTAATCATTTTATTTTATTGACAAAATATTTTAGTTTGTCGTGTATTTTTTTTCATTCGATCAGACAACATTTTAAGCTGCCATCTGGTCATGTTACAACGTGCCCCTCACATGTTACAATGTACCCCACATACGGGGCATGTTGTCACTTTTCACTTCCTTTCTTTTGAAGTAAATAACGAAAAACGTACACACTATAATTATGAAACAAAGCTACATATTTGTACTATACAAGTGTGAAAATAACATGGATAAAAAAATATACTCTGAACCCCACGTGGATTTACACAAACTGAGAGATTCAAAAAGTGTTAGGTTGTGTCCCGCGGTCCCCTACTCACTTTTGGGAGAAACTGTATTACATGGAGATTACTTGAAAAACACACAAACCACACATAATCTTGTCACAATTGTGTTTAGTGTCTTCCTGTTTCATCAGCCAAAGCTTTTCTGTTTTTTTTCTTCTTCGCTACAGCAATAGCGTGATTTCTGCGATCTCATAAGTTCTTACTTCTGTGAGTCCGTTATTGACTTTCCGTGTGAGAGTGCTCTCCGGCATCAAGTATGTATGAAAAATACATTGTATGCGAATGTTCAGCGCTCCATAATTTCACTTCATTTTGTGTCCTAATTCACATACTATTATTCTGTCCTATCGTCACGCCCATGGACTGTCAAGTTGTTTGTTTTCTCTCGTGTGTCACTGTGCCCATATTTGGTTGTTTTCCCGTTCCTGTTCTTGGTGTGTTCATTGATTTCAGGTGTTATTAAGACCCCTTGTTACTTAAAGCCTGTGTTCACCAGTGTCTAGCTTAACTGGTGTTGAATGTCTTCATGTGCTACATTTGAGTTCCTGCCTGCCCTGTGTACCTCTTTACTTTGATTATTAAAGTCTATTTGTTTTGTTTATCCCATGTTCTCCTCATTCCTTCGCTCCCTCAAAGTAGACTATGTGACACCTGTATAGTATGTGAGAATTACTGTGACCCACACTGCCTCCTATGGTGCTCAGATGATACACTTTTTTGTTTAATTTCTGCATCTATGCATGATTATTAAAACTAGTTGGTGAAAGTTACTAAAACTAGTTAGCAGTAATTAGAGATACATTTATCAGTACTGATGTGAGCATGTTTACGGGTGTAAAAGTACTCAAAGATTAGAAAGTACAGTTACTGACAGAACATTTTACTCGATTAAAGGTACCAGTATCTAGGCAAAAACATACTTGAGTGAAAGAAATAAAAAAGTACAACTTTAAATTGTACAAAAGTATTTAAAAAAGTTTAAGTAACCTAGTAAAATTAAAAATGAGAGTGGAGATTCTCGTTTCAACATACTGAATAATCTTCTGAATATGAAGTGAAATAAATTGCACAAAATGTTTTGTCAGACACATACAAAGTCTTAGAGATAAACTAAAGAAAATGCAATGGTGCAGGTCAAAAACATCTATCAACAATTAAACAACAATGTAACAGCAAAGCAAAATGGAACACAAAATTACTATATTCTTTACACCCTCATGCTGTCCCTTACGTAAATGGCTTTCTTTTTTCTGAGGAACACAAAGAAAATGTTTTTGAAAAAAAAAACAAAAAAACAAAAAAACAAAAAAAAACAAAAACATCTCTGCATATAATGCAAGTATACGGAACATCCCAAGATAACACTTCAAAAAATACACACATAATTTTGAAGGCACTTTTTTTGTGTTGTCTATTTAATCCCCACTTTGCAACAATTTCATCTTTTAATTGTTTATTTGGTGCATTTGTTTCTCTTCGCAAAAATTGATATGTAATTAATTGCAAATTAGATTATTGAATAAGTCATGTAATAATTTAGTTTAAATCAATTCATTAACAGCCACTACTGGTAACTTATCCATCACTAAACGTGATTTACATTTTTTTTTAAAAACATACAGTGTTAAATACTTTTTGGTGATTTGTAACTTTCAATAAAAACAAAGCAAAAAGCAAAGAAATTTCCTTTTAAAACTGAAGCTGAAACGTGTACTTGATGTGGAAAAACATACATCATTGGTTCTCGCACGTCAAGCGCACATTTGAGCTTCTGTTTACCATTTTAATGTGCATAATATTGAAGAAAATAAAATACATAATAATTGTAACAAGTACTTTTCAAGCTAAAATAAAATAGTAAGAAGTAAGTACTGTTGTTTCGTCATAAATGTAATCAAGTAAAAGTACAAATAATCTGTTTTTAAATTTACTTGAGTAAAGTACAAATCATATCTGCGGTTAGTTCACTGAATAAAGTTAAAGGAATGCATGGTGTTTGATGCATTGCACGTGCTGAATGATGAATTGAAAATTAAATCCACAGAGGGCAGAACTTTGTCCACTGAGTACAAAGTGGATGCAGAGCTAAAGATGTACCAACGCATGCCACATTCAGTGACAAATGATGACTGCTGCCTGGTGGTAGAAACAAGACAAAACAAAAAACACATGTTCTTTTCTGTCACATCCTGCTTATTCATATTTATTCAAACAAAAAGTAAAAGAGTTTTTCCTCACATTCACACACTTACAAACATGTCCCCTTTATTCGGTTGGAGTCAACAAGTGTTGTTAATTAAAACCGTAATTTAACTGTTTTGCACATGTCCCGTTTTTATGTAGCATAGTGCAGATTTTTGTTTACATTTATTATTATTATTAATTTGATACCTTTTGACCACGAAAAATAATGACAGAACTAAACATAAATAGCTATATAAAATTGTAAATAATGTAAAAAAGTGCAATCAAATTACATTTAGATACTTGAAGTTGTTCCATTTTAACAAAACTAAGTATATATAAAAATACATTGCAATTAGCATAAGGTTGATCTTAAGCATATCTTAAAGAATACTTAACATCTTTAAAGTTGTTCCAAAATAACATTGATCAGTGGCAGTTCTAACTTGTGTGTCACCCTGGGTGGAACCACCCCTTCTGTCACCCCTAAATGTACTATTTTAAATAAATGTAGGCCCTATATATTTAAATTATTGCAATAATAATCATAATAATTTAAACATATATTGTAATTGTGTGTGTATATATATATATATATATATATACACACACACACACACACACAATTCTACATATATATAAACACTAATACTTTTTTAATGACATTATATTACAAAAGCTCTATTTGGATGATAATTGTTTCTCATTGGACGTCTGTAAAAATAAATAAATTGACATGGCACCTCAGTGATAAAAGTCATGAATTCGTATAGGGATTTATTCACAGTGGAGAAGTGAGTTCTGTGATCCTATAAATGTATTCTTATTATTGTGTAAAATGTTTTTTAAAATTATTTATCATTATGTAAAATGTATTCTTACTATTCCAAGCATATTTTATAATATATAATCCTATTTATTACTTGATTATTTAAATCTCCTGTGTAAAAATAGGAGATTAGACACGCTAATCCAAGTCCCAACCGGGTTAATTGATGCACACTGATGTGCCATGCAAATGACTGCTAAAAACCTGATCACGCATTCCTTTTTTTGTCGTAATGCTGTATTATTATTGTCATTGTCACTAATAATTAATCTCATTATTTTAACTTTATTTATAAATGAAAATATCACAATTCTAGCCTTACTGAGCAATGATGGCAATCTTTATGATGCCAACCAGATTATTACTGAGTGCATTTATCAATGTAATTTGAACAATGTATATCAAGACCATCAGATGTGGTTCATAGTTCCACAAAAGAAGTTGTGTTTTTGACAACAGATAATAGCACAGACAGAAAACAGCTATGTGACTGGAATGATACAGAGATGAAAAGGACTGTGGTGTGTAGTCAGTACTCCATCTGTGAGTGGGTGTCACTCCTTAGAGTATGCTGTGAAAAGATCTCCTGCAGAGATGCTGCCATGTGTGCTGTTAAATTTATTTATACATTATGACTCGATTTCATTGATCTTCAATTTCCTTTTTCAAAAATACTCAATAACATGTTAACCTGTTTCATTTATCGATGAGCAATAAACCTTCATCATAAGACTAAGATGTGCTGATGCCTTTAGAATACAACAACAAATAATCACTTCATTTATACCTGCCATGGACAGACCTAATGGTCTAAACAACATATGGCCTGAACTTTGCAGCTCATTTGTCAAAGGCAGACTGATGTCAGATTTACTTCATCATACAAAGTAATCTCTCAGAACTAAAATGTATTATGCATTTATCAGAGGTTTACTCATTCAGAGGTGGCACTCTAAACAAATTAGCTTGTAGAATAACTGGTAGAAAGACAAAAATAACAAGATGATAATTCAAGAAGAGACATACAGAGGTGGATGGAGGGAGTGTTCAGGAAGGCTGTTTGAAAATCATTAGATTTACAGTTGAGTTTTATCATTAGTTTTGCGGTGCAGAAGACCTCCACGGCGGAGACTGGAACCTGGGGAAAACACAAGAGACAGACAGAGCATCTACGGCATTGAGGAATGAGGTGGGGAACACGATAACCTTATTAACATTAGCTAGGGGAATGACTGATAGCGCTAAAGGTTCAGTGTAGGTTTCCTCGAGAGTGGTTGAACAAACAGGCAGTTCAATATTAAGTTCATTGGATGGAATGGGACTGGCAGATAATTCAAAATCAGGGGTATAGACAGTGGCAGAAACCAACTGTTTAGGGACAGTGACTGGCAAGACTCAAAATCAGATTCATTGAGGGAAACTGAACTGGTAGGTAGTTCATAAATAGATATAGGGGTAGAGATGGGTCGGCTAACAGTTGGGAGTATCAACTGAAGCAGACAATTCACTTTCAGACCCATTAATAGAAACTGGACAGACAGAGGTTTCATCGGTCATATTACTTAAAATAGAGGGACAAACAAATAATTGCAGAACAGATTCATGGGTAGACTAAGGATGGACAGACCATTCATAATTAGACTCATTGACAGATACTGAAAAGACAATTCACAATCAGGTTCATCAGCAGCACTACGATAAACATACAGTTCAGAATACACAGAGAGCTCTCAGACGGCCTCCATGGCTGGCTCAGGATCGAACGACAGTTCATAAATGGCCTCTTTGGCCGGAACAAGACTAGCAGTGCAGGGACGGCCTCCATAGCCATGACAGGACAGACTGGGATTTCACACGCAGCCTCTGTGGTCAGTACAGGACAAAACATGAGTTTGTGAGTGGGCGCCACTACTGTGCACGGAGCAGCAGAGACAGACGTTGCCTCAGGAGGTTCTGCAGCATACACCGCCACCTCCATAAGATCCAGAAAGGGCACCGCCATCTCTAGAGGTTCTGCAACCTCAGTCGCCACCTCTGGAGGTTCTGGAGTGGGTATTGCCATTACTGGAGGTTCTGCAGCCTCAGCCGCCACTTCTGGCAATCCTTCCGCGAATGTTGCTGGCTCTGGAAATTCGCCGGTAGTGAACGTAGCCCAAGCACACCAAATAGCGATCCCAATTGTGGGAAACGCTACAGACAAGGGAGAGGAGTGTGAAGGCAAGTAGGTTTGGGGATACCAGCTGTGCGAGAAGACACCAACAGTGCATCCCACATGCTGGATAACAGATTGGGAAACGGAGGACTGACCTCAGAGTTCTGGGTGCAGCAAACGGGACGTGACTTGACTCTAGACAATCAGCTGTGACATTATGGACGTGCAGCTTTGAAGTGACAAGACTGGACAATCAGCTGTGATGTGACAAGATTCTGGATGATCAGTTACGATGTGACGAGACTCCGGACGATCAGCTGCAACGTGACGAGACTCTGGACGAACAGACGTGACGTGATAAGACTCTGGACGAACAGATGCGACATGAAGAGACTCTGGATGAACAGATGTGACGTAAAGAGACTCTGGACGAACAGACGTGACTTGACGAGACTCTGGAAGATCAGATGTGATGTGACGTGCCTCTGGAAGACCAGACGAGATGTGAGGAGACTCTGGAAGATCAGCTGTGTCTTCATTCAGGCATGATTCGGGAATGGCAGCTGTGACATGACGGGGTACTGTTGTCGCTGTCATTTTGCAAACAGGCTCTGCTCTCACCGCCATTATGTGAGCGGATTCAGGTGTGGCCGCCATTTCATGAGTGGAAAACACCGGAGTAGCGATCATTATACTAGAATGTCCCGGAGCTTGTGGTTGACTGAACCTCACGACTGCCATTACCGGCACAGACGCGATGTCGTTCTCCTCCTCCACAACACCCACAGCAAGGAAAGAGCCAATAGTCAACAAAGCGTAATCCACAAACTGAGCAAGTGACAAACGTGGACCCTTGCGTCTAAGCTCAGATCGTAGAGTAACAGTAACAGTATTAAAAACAGGGTCAGACAAATGGGTAATCCAATACACACAGGCGGGAATAACAGGACCAGAGAACAGGCAAGGCAAAACTAGACTAAGGCTATGAAAACTCGGACAGGCTCCATAAAGCAGCTATCAACTATAACAGTGATAAACACTCAACAATACTCTGAGATCTGAGAAGGATCTGAGTGGGTGTTAAATAGTGTGTGTGATTGGCTACAGCTGTGTGTGTAGCGCAAAGGATGATGGGAAATGTAGTCCGGGGTAACATGCAACAGTTTGTGTAGTGTGAGTGTCCATATAATGACAGTGCAACATCTGGTGGCGAACGGATGGAAAGCCATGGACCGGATTCATGACAAATGCTAAGTAAACTACAAATATATTTACATATTATGTACTTAATAAAAATACCCTGCAATTGTACTTTTAGTATACTAAACTGGCATATTAAAAATCTGCTAAATTGGAACAACTAATTTTGTACTTAATGCACTTTAATGCACTAATCCAACTAA
Organism: Labeo calbasu; assembly: GCA_019740295.1. Classification (NCBI taxonomy): domain Eukaryota; kingdom Metazoa; phylum Chordata; class Actinopteri; order Cypriniformes; family Cyprinidae; genus Labeo; species Labeo calbasu. Next base: position 2,559 of record JAHKKF010496635.1, on the reverse strand, counting down.
AGATATACTTCTTAAGTATATTTTATTATGCTAAAACGGAACTATTTCAAGTATACAGGGGTGCCCAACCCTGTTCCTGGAGATCTACCTGCCTGCAGAGTTCAGCTCCAACCCTGATAAAAGACACCTGTCTGTAATTATCAAGTGCTCCTTCAGATCCTAATTAGTTGGTTCAAGTATCTTTGATCAGGGTTGGAGCTGAACTCTGCAGGAAGGTAGATCTCCAGGAACAGGGTTGAGCACCCCTGCTTTAGGTACACTTTAAATATTTTGCATTTAAAGACCGATATTATTTAGGGATCATATAATCCTAATCAATAGTGACACTAAAACACATTTTAGGTTTAATATTAAGAAATGTACATTGTGCACCAATAGTAATCCAAATAAAGTTTGATTACAACTTTTAAGTTTCGAGCGGCATATCAGTAATTATGTCAATAGACTTGAACTATACATGTACAGGAGGATCTCAGAAAACTAGGATATCATGAAAAAGTACATTTTTTTTAATGTAACTTATTTTATAAACTGAAACTTTCATATATTGTAGATTTATTACATGTAAAGTAAAACATTTCAAAAGTTTTTTTTTGTTTTAATTTTGATGATTAGAGTGTACAGCATGAAAGTAAAAAAATTCAGTATCTCAAAATAGAATAGAAATAGAAATAGAAAGAATATTTTCATTTGAGTTTCATTAAATGACCATCCCTACAGTATAAATTCCAGATATCTCTTGTTCTTTGAAACCACAATAATGGGGAAGACTGCTGACTTGGCAGTGGTCCAGAAGACAATCACTGACACCCTCCACAAAGAGGGTAAGTCACAGAAGGTCATTACTGAATAGGGTGGCTGTTTACAAAGTGTTGTATCAAAGCATATTAAATGCAAGGTTGACTGGAAGGAAGAAATTGGGTAGGCAAAGGTGCACAAGCAACGGGGATGACCATAATCTTGAGAATACTGTCAAGTAAAGTCAATTCAAACACTTGGGAGAGCTTCACAAGGAGTAGAATTAAGCTGGAGTTAGCGCATCAAGAGTCACCACGCTCAGTCAGACGTCTTCAGGAAAAGGGCTACCAAGCCACTTCTGAACCAGGAACAACATCAGAATCATCTTACCTGGGCTAAGGAGAAAATTGGACTGTTGCTCGTGGTCCAAAGTCCACTTCTCAGATAAAAGTAAATTTTGTATTTCATGTTGAAATCATGGTCCCAGAGTCTGGAGGAAGACTGGAGAGGCATAGAATCCAAGCTGCTTGAAGTCCAGTGTGAAGTTTCTGAAGTCATTGATGATTTGGGGTGTCGTGACATCTGCTGGTGTTGATCCATTGTGTTTTATCAAGTGCAAAGTCAGTGCAGCCGTCTACCAGGAGATTTTGAAGCACTTTATGCTTCCATCTGCTGACAAGCTTTATGGAGATGCTGATTTCCTTTTCCAGCAGGACTTTAGCACCTGCCCACAGTGCAAAACCACTTCCCAGTGGTTTGCTGACCATGATGCTGTGCTTTATTGACCAGCCAACATGCCTGACCTAACCCCAATATATAGAATCTACTGGATATTTTCTAGAGAAAGATGAGAAACAGTCGATTCAACAATATACAGATGATCTGAAGGCTCAATAGTGCCTCAGCAGTGCCACAGGCTGATTGCTTCAATGCCACACTCAAAATATTCAAATATTTTGACATACTGGACTTTCATGAGCTGTAAGCTCTCATCATCAAAATTAAAAAAAAAAAAAAAATTAGAAATATTTTACTTTACATGTAATGAATCTAGAATATATGAAAGTTTCAGTTTTTAAAATAAGTTACATAAGTTACAAACATTTTCATGATATTCTAATTTTTTGAGATGCACCTGTATATAAAAAAATAAATGCATTTTAAATCTATTACTTTTTTACTAGGGAATGTTCATGTTTCATCAACAAATTTTATCTTCATTTTAGTCATGTTTCTCTCTCTTCTAATCTTTCTAACTTCAGTCAACAAAAATGAACTAACTAGAGATGCCACAGTTCAGTTCACATCCTCCTCACATATAGAGGTGTCATTCAACAGCCATGGAATAAACAGTCATTCAACACTGCTGGAATAAACAATATTGTGTTTTCTGTAGATTACGCAGTTCTAAAGTTTACACAACTATCTTTGATCACTGTAGACCCAAAGAATCTTCTGAACAAACAGAGGCCTGTGGGACCAGTGACAACTGCATGTGTGGATTGGGAATCAAAAAAAAAAAAAAAATTGAACAATTCTGGTTTCACTTCCTTTAACATTTCTGCATATACCCGAAGAAAAGCTGCATTAGTGAACATCACTGTAATAGCTCTGGGTTCGTACTGAGTTAGATATCTTGAGCAGAACCGCTTGACCAATTCAGTCAGTGAGAGTTGGTAACAATGACAATGATAAAGTGGGGATACTTAAGACACTTGGTAGGGATGTGGCCCATGGATATTCAGATCATTAACAATACAAATAGGTCCAAAGTGATATGTTTGAGCACATGACATAATTGACACTGCTTTATGTAATTAA
>JAHKKF010496634.1:0-12767 GCA_019740295.1 Labeo calbasu | reverse complement strand
CTTCAGTGTCACATGATCCTTCGGAAATCATTCTAATATGCTGATTTTTAAACATTTTTTATTATTATCACTATTTAAAACATTTTTTCAGGATTCTGTGATGAATAGAAAGATCCAAAGATCAGCATTTATCTGAAATGAAAAGCTTTTGCAACACTATACAATATACCATTTAAAAGCTTGGAATCAGTTCTTTAAAAAAAATATAGAAATTAACACTTTTATTTAGGATGCTTTAAACTGATTTAAATTGAAGTGATGATAAAGACATTTATAATGTTACAAAATATTTCTATTTTAGATAAATGCTGTTCTTCTGAACTTTCTATTCATCATAGAAACCTGAAAAAATTCTACTCAGCTGTTTTTAACATGATAAAAATAATACATGTTTTTTTTTAGCAGCAAATCAAAATATTAGAGCGATTTCTGAAGGATCATGTGACTGGAGTAATGATGCTAAAATTCTGAGTTCAAATCACAGGAATAAATTACATTTTAAAATATATTCAATAGAAAGCAGTTGTTTTAAAAAAGTAAAAATTTTACTGTTTTTGCTGTACTGTTTTTGTGAAATGCAGGCTTGGTGAGCAGAAGAAACTTTTTTTAAAAACATTACAAATCTTACTGTTCAAAAACTTTTGACCAGTAGTGTATAATTTAACTTACATTTTGCAAAAGTGAAAAATATGTTCAAATACATCATTTGTTGTCAAAGTGGCCAAATTTTAACTTTGAAATCGGGATTAATCTTAAAGTTATATGTGAAAATCTGTTGAGAATTGAACAAATAGTTAAAACCTGGCAAGAGGAAGATAGGAATCAAGTCTTTGTGGCAGTTTTTCTGTTGATTAAGGGATAGTACAAGACTTCTTTACCTTACAAATGGTCGTCAAAAACTAAAAATTCTTGAAAATGCACATTGGTAGAAGATGTGAGATGCTAGAGCAAAACAGGGACTATTTTTGGAATTAGCACCCCCAAACTCATAAGAAACAAGTTTCATTTCTGTTTCATTTACAGTGTGTTTGAACCTTTGCAGATGGCCCAGGCATCTTCATCACATTTCTCTCCACTGCTTCTCTGTTCAAAGAAGTTGTACTCCTCTAGGCTCAGCAGACCACTTCCATCCAAATCAATCACTTCAAAGATGTCAGACAATGCCGCCCTGTGGAACCAAACAGTACAGCATCCTTGAACACATACAGTATAATATTATCATAGATACCTAAAATAACCTACATTCAGTAATCAAACATTTAGTATTAACATTTAATACTTAATGGGTACTGAAAAAGTAATCACTGTAATTATGTTAATGTTTAAGATTAGAATTGACTAACTTGAACTCTTTGGTTAGCTCCAGCTCTCCAGACTGGGTGCGGTTGACTAGCTGAGCAGTTTTAGAAGGGGTCTTCCTCATCCTCTTCATCAATCTGCAGCCAGTGGTGAAGGGCAAGAGCAGGTATGAGCCAGCGTTGAGCTCTCCTCTCCACAGAAACCTCTGTTCATCAGTCACACAGGACAAACATCTTACTTACTGTTGTAAAATGTCATAATTTATATACAGTCATGTCCGAAAATATTGACACCTATGCAGTTCTGTCAGAAAATGCAACGCTTCTGTCAGAAAACTGTTGCAGTTGCAAATGTTTTGGTACTCACATGTTTTTTTTTTTTGTTTGCATTGGAACAACACAAAAAAACAGAGGAAAAGCCAAATCTGATACAATTCCACACAGAACCCAAAAAAGTGCACTGGACAAAATTATTGGCACCCTTAACTTAATATTTGGTAGCACCCCCTTTGGAAAAAAGAACTGAAATCAATCACTTCCTGTAACCATTTCTTACACCTCTCTACTGAAATTCTGGACCACTCTTCTTTTGCAAACTGCTCCAGGTCATTCAGATTTGAAGGATGCCTTCTCCCAACTGCTGTTTTGAGATCTCTCCACAGGTGTTCTGTGGGATTCAGATCTGGACTCATTGCTGGCCATTTCAGAACTCCCCAGCGCTTTATTTGTAACCATTTCTAAGTGTTTTTTGAAGTGTATTTCGGGTCATTGTCCTGCTGGAAGACCCATGACCTTCATGGAGATGCAGCTTTCTGACACTGGCCACTACATTGCGCCCCAAAATTCTTTGGTAATCATCAGATTTCATGATACCGTTCACACAGTCAAGGCATCCAGTGAAAGAAGCAGCAAAGCAACCCCAAACCATCTTTGAACTTCCACCATGTTTGACTGTAGGGACTGTGGTTCTTTTCTTTGAAGGCCTCATTTCTTTTCTGTTAACAGTGCTATGTTGTCCTTTACCAAAAAGCTCTACTTTTGTCTCATCTGTCCAAAGTACGTTCTCCCAGAAGGATTGTGGTTTTGTCTCATAAGTTTAGGCAAACTCCAGTCTTGCTTTTTTATGCCTTTGTGTCAGCAGTGGTGTCCTCATTAATTTTGCTCTTCTGTTGGAACAATTTTCTGAGAGAAGTGTTGCATTTTCTGACAGAATTGTAAGGGTGCTGATATTTTTGGCCATGACTATATAGTTTTTTGTTGTATACTACTTATATGTGTATGAAAAATACAATTCCTACATAATCTCTGGCTTATTTTATAAAACTACATTTGTGTCCTTCATATTGAATTCATGTAAAAATGGCCTCAACAAGGAATAGCTGTTGCAAACTTTTGTAATATAGTTAATAAAGACATTTTAACAACACCTCATAAAGACAGAGAGAGAGACTTTTGTCTTTATTCTCTCTACATTTATTTTTTGATGTTAACTTTCATTTTTATCACTTACATTTGCAGAAACATCATCATTAAAACCCATTAATATTTATTAATTTAGCTTGAGATGGGATCCCTTATTACCTTACACATATTATTTGTTTGATAGAATAATTAAAATATTAAAAAAAAGATAAAATTAGTCACTTTATCAAAATAGAAAAGTCATTGTGTCAGAGAATGATGCTTATATCATTGCAAAAAGAGAATATATCAACATACATCACATACAAGCGAGCATTATGATTCAAAAACATGAACACTCATTATATATAGAAAGCAAAGTGATGCATTTACCAACCTCCTTATCCCTAAACTCAGTAAAGCCAACCAAATTTGAATCTTCTTTGGTCTCATTCCCAGTCACCACATAGACAGCTGTGTCCACACACGTCCACGGGGAAGGCTTATCTGTGGCATACACATACAGTCAAAAATACTACTACAAAACTCACTAATCTGGATATTTTGAATAACTCAAAATCTGTAACTTGAATATTTTTGGTCTTTAACACAATATATTTACCAGGAATTGGGCTAAGGTTGAGGGGACGTATGGTCAGGTAGACACTGGTAGTCTCTGGTATAATCAGGCGATACTGAAGAGAAACAATCGTTCCGTCTTCCTCCAGATAAAAACAACCTCTCATAAGAGTGTGATGCCAATCCTGGTGAAATAAGTCACAAAACTTATAAACAATGCAGCAAACTTTAAACAACTGTCCATGTTTTTCCACAATTGTTTCTCTCAAATCCACAGACACTATATTATACTATATACTATATATTACTATATTGCCCACACCTTTTACTTGCCACAGGTGTGTCTAAATACAAATTACAGAAGCATCACATGCTTGAAAAGCAATTATTTCTTACCATGTAAACAACTTCCAGTAAGAAATGGTCTTGGAGGTTAATTATACACAACCACAAGGTGGCGCTATTGTAACATCTTTGCTAAAACAAAGGCAACCAGAGAAATAAAACAAAGTCAAATATTTATTTGAGTGTTTTTTTTTTTTTTTTTTTTTTTACAGACCATTGAAATTCATATTAGACGCATTATTAATGTAATTAAAAGTAAAAAGGCCTGAGGAAACCCATCAATTCTTGTCTAAAGCAAGTCTTTTTTTTCTTTTAACTGCTGTTGTTTAGGTCCAGCTAAAATGTTACAGCAAATATACTCTAAATCATCAAGTAATCAAAAAATCTGAGTCAAACAGCCTGCTTTCTGACCCATCAGAGAGTAGTTTTGGGAAATAAACCTTGTCCTCAGGTGCCTCAGAGGCCTTTTAATGTTTAGAATTGGTTTATGCTTCTTTTCCGAGTGCTAAAAACATGTTCCTGAAATGACACTTCTTCAACAAAAGCAATTTCCTCCCAGAATTTATGCTGGGTTGTGAAACGTGTTAAGGATCAAATCATAACACTTGGGTGGTTTGTCCACCCCGAATCAAAATGAAGAAAAGCGCCCGAGGCAAGTGTCTACTTTAAAAGGCCCTGATGTAGTGTCCCAAGGAGATGGGTCACTCGGCTGGACTAATACACTGCCCTGTCACCTCCCAGAAACCTCCGTAATTTAAAGTCTCGCGCACAGACCGCGAGCCACCATAAAAACACACAACCTGACCCTTTCCAATCCCTACACCCAATTATCAAGCTCCTGGCTCAGGTAATACAACAGGCTGGAACTGAGGCGATAGAACTTTCTTCACCCAAGAGCATCTAGTTTTTTCCAATCTCTCTGCTTTGACGAGTTCGGTCATTATTTTTCTGTGGTAAAGCAAACCAGCTGAGGTTAAAGTCAAAAAGAGTGCAAACAAAGGGAAGGAGATCAATAGCAGAGCTGCACTCATATCGACCAGGTGAAAATTTGCTACCAAAAGGCTTCGATACTACAAAAACACAGCAAATGTATAGCTGCCCTTAAGGCACTTGAGTTTAGATAAAGTTTAGGTTGTAGGCAAAATAGACATACCTAGACAGGAAGCTTGCAGTGTGTGTAACAGTTTATTCCTAAATTGCTCATTCCATTATTACTTAGCCTTTATGTTTTTTTTATTAATATTTTTTATTTTAAAATAATTATATTTTGTTTATTAAATATATTTATTTTTACTTAATTATTGTTATGTTTCTGTTGATTAATGGGCACTCTCCCTGTCAACTAAATAAATAAAAAATATTATAAAATTTACTATACATTTGCATTTCATTAATTAAAAAATGTGTTATTTTAGCATTTTTAATTCAGCAGTGTAATACTAATGCAAAGTTAAGCCAGTTACAGTGCATTTTGGGATACTGCATGACTGAAACATACTTGTTTTGCTCAGCCACTCCTAGTTGTGATTTTTACAGCAGCTGTTTAATATTAAACATATTTCAATGATGTTTTGATTGTGTAATTTTATCCCAAACTTAACCTCTTTTCTTAAATGGACAGTTCTCCCAAAAACGAAAAGTCTTTAGAATAAAAAATATTTTTGATTAAATCCGATAGCTATCTGACCCTGACAGCAATGCAACTACCAAAATCAAGTCAAGTCCATGTCTATAGTCCAATACAGTTTCAATATTAAAAAAAAAAAAAAAAAAAACACAAAAAGTATTCTCGCAGCTTCATAAAATTACAGTTGAACCACTGATGTCACATGGACTATTTTAATGCTGTCCTTACTACCTTTCTGGGTTTTGAACGTGGTAGTTGCATTGCTTTCTATGCAGGCTCAGAAAGCTCTTAGATTTCATCAAAAATATCTTAATTTGTGTTCCGAAGATGAACGAAGGTCTTACAGCTTTGGAATGACATGAGGGTGAGGAGTAATAATGACAGAATTTTCATTTTTGGGTGAACCATCCCTTTAAGAGGTATATCAGAGAGATTTTAAAGAAAGTTCAAAATAAATCGGCACTCCCACAATGCAGCTGGTACCTGTAGAGATCTGGGCTCTGCCAGTCTCCCACTCTTAGTGCTGCCAGCACACATGGTGATGGTCGTGGATAAAGATGACCGACGACTGCGAGCTGATGAAGGTCTGGATGATGAGCGACTGTCTGTCATATGCAAACATAGAAACTATAAGCTAAAATTTGCATCAATAATAATCAACAAGTGATCCCCACAATAAGTGAAATGCTAATTTTAAAACAATGTTTAAAGTTGAACACCACAAAGCAAAAGCAACTCTTTACTAGTCTTGCCCTTACTCATAATAATGACAAATGGTTGCATTAATCAAAAGGTTTTAAAAGCTCCTCCCTATACAAACCCTCTATTGAGTTCACATTATGGCACAAATCCAAATGATTTTTCATCACACATGAGAGGAGATCAATAGCTTAATCACTATATCACTATATAACAGACTGCAGTGTAAGGAATGGAAACAGAATTGTGTGTTTGTTTGTTTGCTTTTGTGTTTATCATTTGCAGTCTGGCCTGTAAAGCAAGGCTGACTGAACCCGACTTGACCAGACCAGTTCTGTCTCAGTTTAAAGGGGAAGTCCACTTCCAGAACAAAGATTTAGAGATAATGTACTCACCCCCTTGTCATCCAAGATGTCCATGTCTTTCTTTCTTCAGTCATTAAGAAATTTAGTTTTTTGAGGAAAACATTTCAGCATTTTTCTCCATATAATGGACTGCTATGGTGCCCCAAGTTTGAACTTCCAAAATGCAGTTTAAATGTGGCTTTAAATGATCCCAAATGTGGTTGTAAATGATCCCAGCCGAGGAAGAAGGGTCTTATCTAGCGAAACGTTTGGTTAGAACGATTGGCCAGAAGCAATGGTTTAAAGTTAAAATGCCTTAATAATAGATTTGTTTCTTACAAACATGCTACTTTTCACTTCTCAAGGCTTTAATTGATGGACTGGAGTCGTGTGGATTATTGTGATACTTTTAACATCCGTTTAAACTCTCATTCTGACGGCACCCATTCAGTGCAGAGGAACACTGGTGCTGCAATGCTACATTTCTTCAAATCTGTTCTGAGAAACAAACAAACTCATTTACATCTTGGATGGCTTTGGCTTGAAGGTAAGTACATTTTCAGCATTTTTTTTCTGATTTTGGGTAAAAAATTCAATTTTCCATTCCTTTAGTTTATCCAAAAATGAACTCATAATTACTCACCTTCATGTCGTTTCAAACCCGTAAGACCTTCATTCATCTTCAGAACACAAATTAAGATATTTTTGATGAAATCTGAGTTTTTTGACCTTTTCTGTTCTCTTATGAGAAGGTAACTACCACGTTTGCGTCAAAGACTGACACAAAAGAGAAGAAATTGTTGAATAAAGTCGCTATTTTTGTTTTCTTCGTGCACAAAAAGTATTCTTGTTGCTTCATAAAACTGAGGTTGAACCACTTATGTCACATGGACTATTTTAATATTGTCCTTACTATCTTTCTGGGCCTTGAACGTGTCAGTTACGTTGCTGTCTATGCAGGGTCAGAAAACTCTCTGATCTGATCAAAAATATCTTGATTTTTTCATCTTGTTCCGAAGATGAACGAAGGTCTTAAGGGTTTGGAATGACAGAATTTGCATTGTTGGGTGAACTATACCTTTAAGACCAAACCTGACCTAAACCTTAATTTTCTCACTCTAAAGTAAAGAGAGTGAAGGCAAAAGCATTCGGTGCAGACCCTGTATCATACCTTTCCTCTGTGTGGTTTCCGGCTCTGTTCTGGGCTGTCTCTCTGAAGCTGGAAGCTCAGGCTGGGACTCTAAGCTCTGTGGGGAGATGTCCAACTGGTTGCCAAAGTTCTGCCTCTTCAGTTTGGCATCAGCCTCAAGCTTCTCCAGTGCTGCGGTCTGACACTTCTCTACTGTAGACTCGAGAAGCCTGCAGAACTAAACAGCAGCCTGGCTAATTCAACTCACCTGTTTCGTACTATAATTTGTATGTTTACTCTTTTTTGACCAAAAAGTGTATTTCTGTTAAATGCTTGGAGATCGTACCTCTGCGTAGTCTAACTTCCCATCTTTGTTGACATCTGCTAGGGAAAAAATTTCATCCACTTCCTTAGGTGACATTTTTTCACCAGACTAAAACAAACAAATCAAAATACAAACCTGAAATTATTATAACAGCAGACAAACATGGTTGTAAAGAAAGAATGGAACAAAATGTAACACTTACCGAGGTAAGGATTTTGCTGAGCTCATCATGTGAGATATAGCCATCACAATTTACATCAAATTTTTTGAAAATTCTCATAAGCTGGTCCGGTTCTGCTGGTTTTTCCTTCTTAAGTATCTCACAAAAGTCATCAAAATTCAGCTTCTTGGTTCCTGGGGGCCAATATTTGTCTAATGCTTTCTGTGATGGATTTCTACCTGCTTGCTGAAGAACTGAGAGACAAAACAACGAAGATTGACAATCATCATAAACCTAGTGAGAGTATTTTGCACTGACATTGGCTATCTAACACATTAAAATGTTAAGATAATTATTAAGTGTTACCCATTTAATGATATTATCAGTAATATTTAGCTTTTGTATTATGATCAACGTGCAGAAGACGTTGAGTTGAATTATGCTCACCAGTGCACAGCTGATCTTTTGTAGTCATATTAACCAGGCTGGATCTGAACACAGACAAATAAGCAGCCCTGCACGTCATATAAAACCTCTCTTCTTCTGAGCGCTGCATTGTGAAAATATATTCAATATGCAGGCGAATTATCAAAGCATGTTGTGATAACAGCAGTGAGCTGGAGAGGTGAGTCTGTTGGCTGTTTATGGTTGGTGGTGTTGTTCACCATCGAGTCTGATTGCCATGGCTGCCGTGTGTAAACAACCCTGGTGCGCAGTTAAAATGAGATAACGGGAAACAACTGCTTTCTGTGCTCCTCACACAATATTTATTTATTAGATGTGTGTGTGATATAATCTTGGCAGCCAACCCTATCGTTACTGTAACAACATGTTAATTCATACTGTGTATAATAATAGAGTTAAACACTGTCAAATGCTTATACAAGTATGTAGAAGCACGAGTGAGTGTTTCCGGGGGACTAAATTACTGCCGCACCGCGCCAAACTACAAATAAAAACGCCTGTCAACTTCACCGCAAGAAAAAGATAAATATTCAAAATGCCGTAAGTTTATCGATTCACTTGGCTCAGAATTATTAACACTGTTTCAGCATTACGATATATACTAAAATTATCAACGATATATGTTTGCGTTAACGTTATCTTTACAAAAAAAGATTTGCTGTGAAAATACGACATAATACTGAATAATAATGTCATATAACTAACATTTTACCTGTTCAAGGTCCTCCATGTCAGACAAATACTAAGAAATATTTAATACGTCAATGTTTTTGTATGAGCAGGATGAGAAAATATCTCACACCAAATTTAAGTTAAAATGGATTTGTTTTTACAGTACTAGTATCATAATTCGGATAAACCTATAATGCTAGTACAAAAATTGTCACACATAGTATTAATATCATCTAGTAATGACTATATTCTAATAAGCTATTAAACTGCCTACGTTACAAGTGTAATTGGAATAAAACAATGTACAATGTAAGAATGTAAATACACTACCAGTCAAAAGTTTGTAAGAGTAAAAGTAAGATTTTTAATACAAACATTAAAAATGCTAAAAGCAAACAAACATAAAAATGAAAGCTATTATAAAACATGCTTACTGTCACTGTAGCAAACAAAATTATATTATGTACACTACCAGTCAAAAGTTTTTGAACAGTAAGATTTTTTTTTTTTTAACCAAGCCTGCATTTTTTTTATCCAAAATACAGCAAAAGCAGTGATATTGTGAAATATTTTTACTCTTTCAAATAACTGCTTTCTATTTGAATATATTTTAAAATGTAAAATGTAATTTATTCCTGTGATCAAATCTAAATTTTCAGCATCATTACTCCAGTCTTCAGTGTCACACGATCCTTCAGAAATCATTCTAATATGCTGATTTGCTGTTCAAGAAACATTTATAATTATTATTATGATCGATATTTAAAATAGTTGAGTAATTTTTTTTTTTTTTTTTGGATTCTATTCTGGGTGAATGGAAATATCCAAAGATCAGCATTTATCTAAAAAAAAAGCTTTTGTAACATTACATTATACCATTGAAAAGCTTGGAGTCAGTATTTTTTTTATTTTTTTGTGGGAAAGAAATGATAGTGATTATAAAGACATTTGTAATTTTTTTATTTCAGATAATTCTGTTGAAAAATTTCAAGAAACAAGAAACCTGAAAAATTTCTACTCAGCTGTTTTCAACATAATAATTATAATAAATGTTTCTTGAGCAGCAAATCAGAATATTAGAATGATTTCTGAAGGATCATGTGACTGGATTAATGATGCTAAAAACTCAGCATTGAAATCACAGGAATAAATTACATTTTAAAATATATTCAAATAGAAAACAGTTATTTTAAACAGTCAAAATATTTCAGAATTGTACTGTTTTTGCTGTACTTTGAATCAAATAAATGCAGGCTTAGTGAGCAGAAGAGACGTCTTTAAAAAAATCTTACTGTTCAAAAACTTTTGACTTGTGGTATGGATATCATCCAGATAATTAAGCAAACCCAAAACTGTTAATAAATCAAAATTAACTGCTGATAATGAAGTTAACCCTTTGACTGCCCTAACTCTGATTTTCCATATGCAGTGTGAAGAGAGCCCTTCAGTTACAAGACAAAGAAAACGTGAGTACATTAAATCATAAACACATCGCCAGGCTTCTCCACCACTGATTTCAGATCAGAATGGCTTTTTCACATTCTTTTAATGTATTTCAGCCCATTTTAAAGTGACATCAGAACCATGTCAGTAATCATAAGTTATGAAAGTAAAAACATTATGTTTTATTTATTCATTAAAAGCACAATAACATAAAGAAATCTATACCAATGCTTCAACTTAATCTATTTTAGAGCCCAGCTAAGAGGCAAGCACCAAACAGGGACTATTCCCCTATGACTGGAACCCAATTGATGAGTCCCACGACAAAACCTGCAGGTACTAAAACCCACAGAGTAGCTACTGTGTCCTCTTAGTCTCATAAAACTCATATTTTGCCCCCCAGGAGTTTTCATTTTTGATTTTTTTCCACTGCGAACAGAGCAAGATGTGTGTGTTCTTTTCACTTTCTGTAATCACCATAAACAATCCCTTGCTCATGTCATGTTGTTGCCTAAATCCTGTACAGTAGGGGTCTCTCGTAATCCAGTGATATTGCATTTAGATTAGCTGTCTGTGTAGCCATTAATAATATCTTTGCTCATGCTGATTTGATAAATTGCTGACATTTAGTGCTTCATCAGCAGGTAATTCCAGAGCAGGTGGGAAGAAAACGAATCCCCCTCAAACAAAAGAGCCCATGACAGATGCTGAGAGGTAAGGATGTAGAAATATCCTCTTAAGCATGTTGATAATTCATGTAATTTGAGATTATTTAAATAAAAAAGGTACAATAAAAATGTGCTTTAATTTTTGAATGTTTTAATGCTGTTGTTGAGTTACAATATCAAACTCTTTACTTGATTATATTTTACAAAAAGCAGTGTGCCATTAAAGTCTATTTTTATGAAGCTACTAACATTGGTATAACTAGAGCGGTGGAACAGACAGAAATTTCTCCTCATTACTGGATATTTCCTTTGTCCCACTTGGCTGATAGCCATTATGACTGATCAGAATTTAATGACAGGACATGGAGGGAGTTTCATCACCAGCCAAAAGCCTGGTTGATTTACATAGCACTAAAAATAGTTGGATAAGGAGAGTTTAAGAAAAGACCTATTTCCTTTCCAACGCATACTAACACAGAGCTCCGTGTGATCCATCAAGACAAGCATTAGTTTTGAATTTTATAGTGCAGTCATTTAAGAGGAAGCTAGTTAAATATATATAAAAACATCAATAAAGAGAGCGGGCTTATGATTCATTTAAGAAAGTATTCATTTGGGGAGTCAAACCCAAGAGAACTTCTCGTGCAAAATGCAGAAGAGATCTTGAGTGTGATTGGACGACGGTCCTTGTATAAGATTTTGCCAACCTTTTAATATGTCTTCCAATATTTTTAAACGTGTATTAAAAATAAATGAATATCTTATTCTTAGTCAGCTTGTCTTCTTGCAGGCTTAGTAAGGATATTGAATATGAATCCGGAATTCAGTGTCCTTATCGAGCAAATTTTCTAGTGGAATGTAATGTTTAATATGTTTTGTCATAGCCTGATTTGCATTTTGAGAACTAAGTAAATAAATAAAAATCTGTTAATGCATTAACTACAAATTAACTAACAACGAGCAATACGTTTGTCACAGTATTTGTTAATAGAAAAAACTACAACTGTTCATTGATAATTCATGTTAGCTCAGGACCATTAAATAATATTACCAGATAACTTTTGGTTTTAATAATGTATTATTAAATTTTGAAATGTTCATTTTTAGTTAAGGTAGTTCACTAATGTGAGTGGTTTTAAATTTGGTATTTCAGTTGTTTTTATTTTGCTTTTTAATACCCTTTAAAAAGCAATATATATGTGACACTGAAGACTGGAGTAATGGCTGCTGTAAAATTCAGGTTTACCATCACAAGAATAAATGCATTTTAAATGTATTAAAATAGATATTATATTATATTACATTATATTACTCATTTGTTTTTCTTTTTATATATTATATTATTATTATATTATATTATATTATATTATATTTTTATATTATTCATTTGTTTTTATTTTGCTTTTTAATACCCTTTAAAAAGCAATATATATATGACACTGAAGACTGGAGTAATGGCTGCTCTAAATTTCAAAATTCAGGTTTACCATCACAAAAATAAATGCATTTTAAAATATATTATATTATATTATATTATATTATATTATATTATATTATATTATACTGTATTATATTACTCATTTGTTTTTATTTTTATATATTATATTAAAAT
>JAHKKF010496633.1:0-14331 GCA_019740295.1 Labeo calbasu | reverse complement strand
CTAATTAGGATCTCAAGGAGCGCTTGATAATTACAGACAGGTGTGTTTGATTAGGGTTGGAACTAAACTCTGCAGGAAAGTCGATCTCCAGGAACAGGTTTGGGCACCCCTGCTTTAGAGGATCCAGTGGTGAGCAAGTGATGTAATGCAAAATTTCTCCAAATCTGTTTTGATAAACAAACTCATCTACATCTCGAATGGAGTTAAATTTTCATTTTGGGGTGAACTATTCCCTTTAGAGAGTCAAATTTTTGCTCAGACAGAAAATGAAACACAATCATAGTACATTAGATGGCATAACAGCTTTGTGTGCAGACTATATTTAAAAGAATAGTTCATCAAAAAATAAAAATTTATTATAGTATTTAGTATTTATTATCTGTTGACTGTCTCTTCTTCTACAGATTTTGAGCCACAAAAGGTCCTCTGAAGTGAATGGGTGCCGTCAGAATGAGAGTTCAAACAGCTGATAAAAACACCGAAGTAATCCACAAGAAATACACATGGCTCCAGTCCATCAAATAACAAATTGTGAAATAAATAAGCTGTGTGTTAGCAAGTAATAAATTCATCATTAAAGCGTTGTACCACTAAACCATCACTTCAGGCCAAGATGTTAGTCCATAATCCATAAAAATGTGTCCTTCAGTGAAAAGGTTTATCCCCTGTTGTTCTCTCACATTAAAATCCATTTCTGTATTTGTTTAGAACTGTTGTAAATAGTGACTGATCTGTGCATATTTCTCTCCTGATTCAGACTAGACAACTTTATTACTGGCGAAAGCAATATTATAGATAGGGGACTCATATTTTAGTTGAAAGTTGAAAACATCTTGATGGATTTGTTTCTTACAAACACGCAGCTTTCGGTTTGCAAAATTTTAATTGATGGACATTTATCAGCTGTTTGAACTTTCAACCCATTCACTTTAGAAGGACCCATTGGTGAGCAAGTGTTGTAATGCTAAATCTCTCCAAATCTGTTTTGATAAGAAACAAACTTATCTACATCTTGAAAGGCCTGAGTTACATTTTTGGGTGAACTATTTCTTTAGAGAGTCAAATGTTTGTTCAGACAGGAAATTAAATGCAAACATATTACTATATGGAGTTTACAAGATAAGATAACACAGCTTCATGTGCAGCCTATATTTAAAGTTTTTATTTATTTATTTTTTTTGTAATGTAATGAGTTTTTACATAGATTGACACTTTAAGAGGACTGCTGTTGCTTTGATAACCAACACCTGAGTTATTTCACTTTAGTTTATACACCAAACCGTTTCTGCCCACTTCTATAGCCATAATACATGCAGTCTGATGTAATCTCTAGTGAATCTCATGGTCTGTCGGGAAATAGCATTTCCTGAATGTAAATAATTTCAGTTTTTCCCGAAATTAACTAATTCTCTGGCACACGCCGCTGTTGGTCTTTTGTGGCAGGCTGTTGAACGCCGACGCCGTTTGAATGCAGGAAGTGTAATGGGAGATAGCAGGGGAGAGAAGGACACCGGTGGAAATAAGCTCTGCCTAGTTTGATAAAGCCGCTTCATTACTTGGATATTGTGTGTCTGGAATCATTATGCACGGAAGGGCCTCTGGAGGCTCAGGTTTTATTGGCGGTCCTTGCACAGCTAACTCTCATCCATTAAACAAATCATGGAGTCATGTATTAGATTAGCTCTACACCCGGCATCAAGGGTGTTTTTGCCAACCGGCGGAACCTCTGCTATTCACTCTCCTAATCCAGAGAATGAATTATGCGATTGAGAGCATCTGGAAGATATTGTCATACATACCATTCTGAGAGATTTATTAAAGGGACAAAAAAAAAGCCCATTCGAATATTTTGTCACTTAATTGTGTTGTTTGCTCTTGAGCTGACAAATGAGAACAGGAAAGCATTTAGTTAAGTGACAGCTGATGTTTTGTAATATTTAATCAAATCTCAAAACTTAGTTGCTTGTTTAAAAGAACTTGTCTTCTACATAAAATAAGAAGGAGAAGAAGCCAATGTCATTTGCAGGGCTGCATGCTTGGGTGGAAACAGCTTGATCTCCTGCTGGCTCTGACCCTTGGTAACCCCAAAGGTGTGGTTATAACTCCCTCCTGTGGTGAAAGGTCAGTACTACAGTAACTATGCAGTTACACCTCACACCAGCAGAACGAGCTGTCAAACTTTTCTTTGACTCCAGCAATGTGAAAAGCAGAGTTTACAGGAATAAGGATGCAGTGAAAATGAAAGTGCATAGGTTTTTCTAGGTCAACCTTGTATGCTTTTTGTAATCACCACACAATGTGATGTGTGTGTGTGTGTGTGTGTGTGTGTGTGTGTGTGTGTATATGTATATATGTGTGTGTATATATATATATATATATATATATATTCACACACTATACTGATAATTTTGTTTTTATATATATTATACACACACACACACACTGAATTGCTCTCTATGTTATGATGTATATATTTTACATTTGTGGACTTAATATATCAGTTACAAACTTATATCGTGTCTTAATAGTAAATATATATTGAGGAGCACTGAAGTATTGGAAGTTTTAGTCAAAAGCAAAATACAAAATAATAGAATATCCAAACCTTGACATTGCATTATTCTTTTGTTCTTGAGACGTGTGACTGTGTGACCTGTTTATATGAGGGTGTGTGTGAAGCATACCAGATGCTTTACTGTATTATTGCAACTGACTGTCCTTGTCTTTGATAGCAGGTGTGAACGTGGAGTGTGTCTTTGAAGGAACTTGGTGTCAGATTATAGCGTAGTGGTCCGAACCAAGAATTTTTTAGAGACCCAGGGATGATCCACTAAGTCACGGAGTACTGATATAAAGAGCTAAATTTCAAATTCATTAAATCTTTAAACATCAGGGAAATTTCTATAGTCAGTATATGTTGTTTGACACTAAACTGTTTAATTAAATATATATGTGACCCTGGACCACAAAACCAGTTGTAAGTAGCATAGGTATATTTGTAGCAATAGCTAACAATACATTGTATGTGTCAAAATTATCGATTTTTCTTTTATGCCCAAAATCATTAGGATATTAAGATCATGTTCCATGAAGATATTTTGTAAATTTTTTTTTTTTACCATAAATATATCAAAACTTAATTTTTTATTAGTAATATGCATTGCTAAGAACTTCATTTGGACTACTTTAAAAGCGATTTTTTTTTTTTTTCAATATTTAGAATTTTTTTTTTTTCTCTTTTTGCACCTTCAGATTTTCAAATAGCTGTATCTCGGCCAAATATTGTCACATCCTAACAAACCATGCATCAATGGAAAGCTTATTTATTCAGATGATGTATATATCTCAATTTCAAAATTGACCCTTATGACTGGTTTTGTGGTCCAGGGTCACATATTGCTCTTTGTGAGTGAAAGAGCTATGTATTGTGATTTTTAACAATTGTTACAGTAATTCAAGTGATTGAGAATGTTATGGGAAAATCATGTAAATTCATCGAAGTCTGACATTAAAAGATTGACAAACATTAAGCTTGTATAGTGTATATTAAATTATGAAAATGTGTGTGTGTGTCTGTACACACAGCCTTCTATAGCCCACCAGTGCAAAAAAGGCTAGAATGGTACTGTGTTGGTAACCAGTCGAAGTACTATGGTACTTTTTGAAACATTTATAAGTGTACTACGTACATCTTCTGAGTTTATTGGAAATAACGACGTCATGCGTTCTCTGACGGTTCATGAAGCCTCCTGAAATTTGAACAAACGCCCTGTTAAAGAAGACGCCGTAATATGCAGAACAAGACAGGTGTATTTAGAAGCGAGCGCCTCTTGAGCCAATCAAAAACTTACGCTGAGCGTCGAAGGGCGGGCGCTTGTCTAATTATCCAGCCTTCGGACCAATTAGATTAACCGAGGGCGGTGCGGAGTTCGATAGGGGCGTGTCTTAGGCTTTGTGCCGTCGCAGCGCTGAAGAGCGTCTGAAGAGAGTAATGGCATGAGCCTTGCGTCGAGATCCTGTCAAAGCACTATACAGCGAATTTCTCGCACCTGAACTTTTACACTTTCCTGAGGACTATTTTACCATTTAAACGGGACGTCTTATTACCTTATTCACACTGACACGCAACAGCAGCACTTGAGAAGTCACTCCACCGCAGTTGCGTTCCTGTCTTAAGACATTTTAAATAAAAGGATATGGTGTTGGACATGTGAAATACACGGGCAACTTCAAACATGAAGCTGGCATCTTCTCTGTGTTGCCTCGGGTTTCTTCTCACTTCTGTGGCGGTCCGTCTGAGCGACTCGCAGCAAGGTGAGTAAACGACTGACCATCGTCTCGTGCGCAAAGGTGTTTATGCGTCTCGTGCACGCACCTATGAGCTCTGCTTACTTTTTTTGTGGATGCTTCTCGCAGTACCATCCTCTGGTGCGAGGAACCATTTTTTTGTGCCTGACAATAAAACCATGGTGTGTATATGCGTTATTGTGATGGTAAATGAGTGCCATTCATTCACCACCACCACAATGATGCATAGATTTCATGCATAGAGTCTCTTATGTGTGTTGGTGTGAAATAAGCTGGCATACAGTTGGAGCAGTGGCACTGATAGCGCAGAATGGCACTGTTGAAGTGCCACTGAAAGGGGCATTCAGTCTCACTGGACGTTTGTTTTGTTATTCTCAGCCCGTACACTGTCTGAGAAAGAGTTTGAGTGGTCATTGCTTTCCATGCATGTGAAAAGTCACTTCTGTTGCCTTGAGTCGAACCTCTGGTGCGTGTGACTCGTTTATGCTTGACTTTTCGTGGGCTGAAAAGAAAACGTAAACTTGAAATGTCAGCGTGCAATCAAATGCACCGTATTTGATTTCTCATCCCTTTCATTTTTTGATGTAGAAACGCAATACTGTTATATGCAAGCTGGGAATGCATGTTTTATTTCGAATGTGTTTTTATGGAAAAGTTGGCTCAACTAAACACACTCCTTGTGTTTGAAATGTAAATAGCTATACGGAAAATATAACCCACTATTGGCAGATTTGCTGTTTTATGACATAAGAATACCCCGAATACACATCAATGTGGTGTTCAGATCTCCACATGGTGGTAGTATATGAACCGAGATAGTCTGAATCACAAATATCTTTCTCTCCCTCCCTCTCTCTCTCTCTGTCTCTATTTTATTGGCATTATAGTTTTTATATGCATGCAAATAATATAAAATCCAAGTATGTAACATGTTTAAAACAATGTTATTAAAACAATAATTGTAATATGTAATACAAAAATCAAATGCAAAGAAATAATTTATGCAAGGCATACTCGTATATCTCTCTCAAACACACACACGCAAACACATCCATTGATGAAAAGTCATCGTGACTAATTTCCAAACGTAGATCCATCCAAAATGGGTAAATTCATCAATATGAAACCTCAATATCGATTACAGTAGTATGACGCTGTAGCCACCGATCCTCCATCACAGTCGAGCTGAATTGACCTCATTAAAAGCATCCAAGAAAACTTTATAGCGAAGCATTACCCAATTTGATGAATTTGAACACCTTGAAACTATTTGAAATGTTTCCCTCGTGTCTTTATGTGCGGTTTGCGTTGTTCGTTTTCACCTCTAATCAGTTGTCATACTGAAAATTAGACACACTGACTATTAACTAACGGGTAAAATCGAGCCATTTCAGTTGACTAATCGAAAGCAGGTAAAGAGCACAAACTAATCAGGTCTTCTGGTTCGTTACTGATCTCAGTGTCATTGGCAAAGGCAGGCGCTCCTGACGCACTTCTGCGCTCCGCTGCGCTGCCGGAGGAGCCACGATGCTGATCCAATTGTTATTTTAGATTAAGTAAATTAAAAAGCCTGAAGGGAGAGCAATTTTAATGGGTTTACAGGTACAAAACAAAACACAACACCACTGTAGGATATTCAGCAAAGTTACAGTTGTTGAAAGTAAATAAATAACACCTTTATTTCGAAAAGAAATGATATACTGTAGCTACGGATTGTTTTATTTTGCTTGCAACAGTAGTACGTTTGTCTTTAGGTTTCATAAAGAACTGTTTTAAAAGTGCAGGTGTGAAGGACATTAACCTTCGCAAAAAACAACCATTTTATCAGAAACTGAACTATAGTTGGGTAGTTAACGAACTTTCAAGATGTTGTGTCTGACATGCTATACTGTTGCGTTTTAAATGTTTGTAGTTCATCTATAATTATTGAGCATGCAGGTTTAATGAGCTAATATTCATATGGAAACATTTCGCATTTTAATTATTGTAAAAATTAATTTGTTACAACACAGGTGCATTTTAAAAGAACATGTGAAGGCAAAAATGTGACCCTGGACCACAAAGCCAGTCTTAAGTAGCACAGGTGTATTTGTAGCAATAGCCAAATTTACATTGTATGGGTCAAAATTATTGATTTTTCTTTTATGCCAAAAATCATTAGGATATTAGGTAAAGATCATGTTCCATGAAGATATTTTGTAAATTTCCTGCCGTAAATATATCAAAACTTAATTTTCGATTAGTAATAAGAACTTGATTTTCTCAATTTTTTTTTTTTTTTTTTCTTTTTCAGATTCCAGATTTTTGAGTAGTTGTATCTCGGCCAAATATTGTTCAAATATATCCTAACAAACCACACATCAATGGAAAGCTTATTTATTCAGCTTTCAGATGATGTATAAATCTCAATTTTGAAAAATTTACCCTTATGACTGGTCCAGGGTCACAAATGTGTTTGGCATATGACACATAGTTTCCATATGCATGACAGTTTTAGCCTAAAATTGAAAATAAATAAACAAAGAAATAAATAAAGCATTGTTATATGTCAAAGTTTTAACTACCCAGTCTATACCCTATCTATACATGCACAAATACATAGTTGAATAGTCTGAATAATTAAAATATTTAAAGTTAAATACTAAAAATAAAATTATTAAAATGATGTAATTTTGTTTTGATCAATAATATGTTCATTGATTTGGAGTTGTTGTGTATAATTTCTCATCAGTTCCAGGTTGTAATATGGGCAGTTTCTGAAGTGCGTTCTTCTGTTGATTGCAAAGTTAATGAAAGGGTTAATGATTATGATGATGATTATGATGATGAGGGATCTGACCACTGCAGTGCTGTTGTTT
This sequence comes from Labeo calbasu, assembly GCA_019740295.1. Classification (NCBI taxonomy): domain Eukaryota; kingdom Metazoa; phylum Chordata; class Actinopteri; order Cypriniformes; family Cyprinidae; genus Labeo; species Labeo calbasu. The sequence continues at coordinate 7,165 of JAHKKF010496633.1, read as the reverse complement.
AGTTGGCTGTATTACTCATTACTGTGATCTGTATCGGTTATCGCTTCAGTCTGTCTGAAGACGGCCGTGAATTTAAATCAGTCTCTTCCGTGACATTTAGGAGCCGTGCCAGTAGCAAGACTTGTGGGGAATAGTAGGAACACAAATATCAGTTTGTTAATCGGCTTAGCTTTGGATTAAGTCCCGTCAGTGAAACTGGCTGCTGATGAAAACTAATCATTCAGCAATTTAACCCTCCTTCTCTGCATCTGATCCATTTCTTGGATAGATTCTCTGTTACAGTGGAGCTGTGTGACAAACACGAGAAGTGAATAACACAGCATACACTAGTTTATCTTAATACTGAGAAAACATTCTAAAAATTGTGCCAAACTTAACTAAATCAGTGTTATTTGACTTGTGACAACAGCAGAAGGATTTTAGTTGTTACATGTCCTTTTTTAACGCAGGTTGCTTTGGAAAAAGTGCATGTTTAAATCAAGGAAAAAAATTCTTTAGTTAAAAATTAGTCCATTTTATTTATTTTTTTATTTATTTGTTCAATTGTGAATATTCAATTTTTGATGACTGTGGGAAAGCAAGTTTTCTTAGCTCACCTCTGTCCATTCTGGGCTGGCCTCTTGAGGTTTCATACAAACTTTTGATTGACAGGTCCCATATGAGGCCAGAGTATCCCACGGGAATCTTCCCTCCTTTTCCCCTCACTTTCTGGAAGTTTCATTGCTCTGTCAAATACATTTTGAGCTTGCTGTCTTCCCTAATTGAATGCTTTTTTAACACTGTTGTTTACTCAAATCTTTTTTTATATCCTTTATAACACGTAAGTCCGCTTGCGGATTATGATATGGCACAGACGTGTTCGTAAGGCATTGTATATTTATTTCCAGGCTCACACATCTGAACATCTAAATGTTTACACAGTGTGGCACAGACAGGAAGCCCTATAAACAAAGAAGGGTAAAGTATTTACTTTTATCGTGGCAGTCGATGCGCAGCATCTCTCGCTCCTTTTTATTTCGTCAAAGCGAGAGGCCACAGTGCTACAAACGCCTGCCCACACAGCAATAACCCATTGTCTCACAAAGCCCATTTATTCAGTTTTTCTCCATCTTGGTCCAAGAAAGGCAGGCTGACCTCTGAGCCCATGTGTCTCAATGGGAAGAAAAGCAGCCTTTGATTCTGTTAGGAGCGCCAACTCCTGCCAAGCGAAGGCGGGTTCCTGCGCAGCGTGTTGCTCTCTGCTCCGACTCTGAGTGTCTCTCTCTCCCACTGGAGCTGCGCTGACTGCTGCTTTTGCTGCGGCTGTACATGCGCTGCCTTATCCTTCCAGAGGCTAATGGGAATTTGATGATTTGTTTGAGGATTTGATCACGGTAGACCCGCTACTGGCTCAACGCATTGCTTATTCGTTCTGTCACTTTCTCTCTATCTCTCAGACTTGCTGTAGATTTCTACACTGATTGAACCAACAAAAGCTGCCCTCTGGCTTCTTTGCCATCTAGGTATGATCCTTGTGCCGTACAAAAATCTGTCAATGTCGTCTTAAAGGAATAGTTCACCCAAAATAAACATTTTGTCACATTTACTTTCAGAGACACAGAGATTTTTCTTTTGTGTTGCACAGTGAGAAACAACATGAAGGTGAATAAATGATGACAGTTTTTATATCTGGGTGAATTATCCTTTCGAAAATTTTCTAGCAAGATTTTTTTATGGTGCTCATCTGGTTCACATAGGACATGTTGAGTTATAAACATCTAGAACTGACATATGTAGGCACGTTTTCAGATATTATTAGACTGTTTCCCAACATAAACATTACATTTGCCCTTCCATATATATTTGTGACCCAGGACCACAAAACCAGTCATAATGCTCAATTGTTTTTAATTGTGATTTATACATTTTCTGAAAGCTGAAAGCTGATTTATGGTTTGTTATGATAGGACAATATTTTGCCGAGATACAACTATTTAAAAATCTGGAATCCGAGGGATTATAGCAATGCATATTACTAATCAAAAATTAAGTTTTGATATATTTACGTTAGGAAATTTACAGAAACATTCTTGGAATATGATCTTTACTTAATATCCTAATTATTTTTGGCATTAAAGAAAAATCAATAATTGTAACCCATACAATGTATTTTTGATTATTTTGCTACAAATATACCCATGCAACTTATGACTGGTTTTGTGGTCCAGGGTCACATTTATGTAAACATAGATCATATGCAATGCACATGTACATGCATGATTGTCTATATTTAAACATGCAAACAAAATTGACTTCACCCAGTTTTCTGTTCACTTGTTTTTATGAGAATTTGTGGGGGTTTGCATAAAACATGCCGGATGAAAACACCAAAATGTGCATAAAGCAACATTCCTGTTCAGACGGATACATTTTTTATTCAGTAAGAATAAACTGAATTTTTAACTTGAAACAACATCTAAAAATGCTGTGCTCATGGTGTGAGGCACTGAAAAAAACCCTGGTGAGATTTGATGTAATGGCCAATGATGTCCATCTGACAGATGTGTATAGACCAAAAATTACAAGATGGAAAAAAAAAAACACACACACTAGAACACATCCTGTGTACTGTTATCAAACTACTTTTCTCTCTCTCTCAGTGTCTAGAATAAATTAAATTACATGGCCTTTTGCTAGCAGTTACTAAGCAAAATTAGTGCCAACAACAAGTGTGAAATGCCTTAATAAAGCATGAAGTTTAACACTTACAGATACCGCACAATGTCAGTAAGGGAGAGACACACAAGGAGATAGAAAAAAATGACAAAGAACGTGTTTGTAATGTAGCCTTTCTTGTATAAATTTATATTCACGTGCTGTTTACAATCTGCTATTGCTTCGACGCATTACTGAACTGCTATCAGTATTCATACATGCAGTGTTTGACCATGGGTAAAAGGACATGGCAACTCATGTGTAATTCATAACGCAAAATTGTTTGCAGACAAAGCGTTCATTCTGACAATAGCTTTCCCCATACGCTGAGTATCTAAGAGAATCACATCAGACAGAAGTCGGCTATTTTCCTTTCTAGGTCAGTTACACGGTAAGTCAGAAGTTCAAATCATTTAACCTCAGACTGCACAGCTCTGCTGGCTGGGGATGCTTTCTCTTTATCTAGAACAGCAGTGATTGCCAGATCGACCCCATGTAGCTGTTTTCTTGATTCTCATCTTTACAAGTTCAGCAGTGATGTATTGAAACAAGAGCAATCTCAGCTTGAAGAGAATGTGCTGGAATCGAATTGTTTTGAGCTAAGAGAGGCAGTAGAACGATTACAGCATTGCAACACCTTTCTGTCTGTTTTCGGGCATCTTTATGTAACTTTTGATTTCCTCTGCCCAAAAATGTCTCTTCTGAACATCTCAAATGTACAGCAATGTTCAGAGTTCAATACAAGAAAAGCTCAATCAAAAACACATCATTTTGATTACCACAAAATGTTTTGACTCATCTCTCATTTTCTTTGAAAATAATAAAAAGGATGGTGAGGTAAAGTAAATGGGGAATAGAAACAGAAATGTGAAGCTTATAATTTTAGCGCTTACATTATTTCTTCTGCTAAAACTTATTATTTGAGGTGTAAAGTGGTTTAATTCATTTGAGAGTCATTTTATGGTGTTGTAAAATTGAATATAACTATACAAAAAAGGTTAGAAAAGGAATTTTCACAGTAATTTGCTTTTGAGGGACAAGTGCAAATTGCGTTTTGTGATAATCAACATTTATGATGCAAGCACTGTCGATTGAGACCTTTCTTTGTTGTATTACATAAAAGTATGACTAGTTTTCAGTGGAGGAGGTTGTTATGGAGTTGCTAGAGTCATAGTGATCCTTTCATATGGCTCTGGTCTCTCCTTCGATGTCCACACTCTTAAAAATGTGATGCGATCTAGAAAAACCCAACACATGGTGAAATTTTACCTTTTTTAGGTTTTGATACCATATGAACGCTGGGTTTAGACTGCGTTGTTCTCTTGCGCTCCACCATCTCACAATATTAAAAAATAAATAAATAAAAACTTTGCGTGCCATAGTTTAAACAGGACTGGCGGGGAATGTGCATTGATACACCTTTAGTAAATATGCTACATGCTTTATTTTGATAGGGTAACTGTTTTTGTGGTGTTAAGAGAAAGCACCTTCACAGCACATTCTTAAAGGAGAAGTCCACTTCCAGAACAAAAATTGACAGATAATGTACTCACCCCTTGTCATCCAAGATGTTCATTTCTTTCTTCAGTCGTTAAGAAATTTTTTTTTTTTGAGGAAAAATTTCAGGTGTTTTTCTCCATATAGTAAACTTCTTTGGTGCCCCAAGTTTGAACTTCCAAAATGTAGTTTAAATGCGGCTTCAAACGATCCCAGATGCAGTTGTAAATTATCCCAGCCGAGGGTCTTATGTAGCAAACGATCGGTTATTTTCATAAAATAATACAATTTTTATACTTTTTAATGTCAAATGCTCATTTTGTCTTTTGTCTGAACTTTTTTTTTTCGGTTCATGACAGTTAGGGTATGTCGAAAAACTCCCATCTCATCTTCTCCCTCAACTTCAAAATCGCTGTTTTACCTTTTTGTTAAGGGTGTTTGATCTTCTTGCATGTTCACTTTGCAAAGACTGGGTTGGTGCTTCTGCAGTGATGTAAATTGAGGGAGAAAATGCAATTGGAGTTTTTCGACATACCCTAACTGTCTTGAGTTCAAGGAGAGCAAGACAAGATGAGCATTTGAAATTTAAAAACTATTTAAATTGTATAATTTTTTTTTTAAATGAAAATAACCTATCATTTCGCTAGATAAGACCCTTCTTCCTCGGCTGGGGTCGTTTACAACCGCATTTGGGAACGTTTCAAGCCACATTTAAACTGCATTTTGGAAGTTCAAAATCGGGGCACCATATCAGTCCGTTATACGGAGAAAAATCCTGAAATGTTTTCTTCAAAAAACAATTTTTTTTACGGCTGAAGAAAGAAAGACATGAACATCTTGGATGACAAGGGGGTGAGTACATTATCTGTAAATTTTAGTTCTGGAAGTGGACTTCTCCTTTAACATATAAAGACAGTCATTTCTGCTTGCTGCAATAAATCACTGTTTTTCTGCACTAAACAAGTGAGTTTTGGCAAGATATTTTCAGAGATGATAGGCAAGGTAATAATTTAATGAAAACCTAATTTTGATGACAAAATTGACATCAAAAGTTTACCTATTTTTTTTTTTATTTCCTGAAAACGTCCCAGCGTGACATCCGACAGGTTTTCCCAGATCGCATCACAAATAAAGGTTCTTTATTGGCATCAATGGTTCTATAAAGAACATCCATGGAGCCTTTCAAATGCAGAAAAGGTTCTTTAGAATTGTAAAAGGTTCTGTAGATTTGTAAAATGCTCTTCAAAATGGTTCTTTTAGAAACTGTTCACTGAAAGGTTCTTTGGGGAACCAAAAATGGTTCTTCAATGGCATCACTGCAAAAACACCTTTTTATTTTTAAGAGTGTGTGGGATTTTTTTTTTTCGCTTGTTTTATCATCCACCATTGCAGTACAGTTGCTTTAAAACTTAATATCTCCTCATTCATGGTCTCATTCATGTCTGTGGCAATAAAAAAAGTGGCAAAAGTGTCACTGGGGTTTGTTCAAACCTTTAACCCTAATCCTGAGTCTTAGCCAACACTGCTATTGATATAATATGAACATTGCAGCTAATCATTAGTCGATTTTGTCCGTTTCACCCGAGTCCGAGTTCAGATGAACAGTCAAGTTTAATAACAGTTCTGTTCACTTTTAAGTGACAAGGGTGAAAGAGTGACAGCCGAGCAGGCAGTAAACAGCGCAACGCCAATCAGCGGCAAACAGCCGCTCGCTATTGTTTCACGCAAACTCAAGTTCCACCTCTCCGCACTGACAAAATTCATAACGTTCAGTGCTCTGACTCATTATACAAAGTGCTATTCAGATGTACATGAGCTGCTCAGACGTCCGTGACTATGATGTTTGAGAGCTGCTTTTGTCCCTCTCTCCCAAAGCCAAAGACAGGCTTTGTCAGCCTACAATTAAGAACAGCAGAGGGGCTGTTAATAAGTGCCATTCCGAGGATTTTCGTCTGCGTGAGGACAGAGATGGAGAAAGCGAAACATTGGCTCTGATTGACACTGCCAATCGTTTAATACAGAGTCGTCCTGCTCTCCAGGCTTCTCCCTCCGTCTGCTTCAATTCTTCCTTTCAACTTCTTTCATCCCTTTCTTGTGCGTGCCACAAAAGGAAGAAATTAGTATGACAATGGATATAGGCCTAATCTTTGCTAAAACGCACTCATTACTGCGGCGCGTGGAATTAAAAGCGATTGTACGGAATTAAAGTTAATTGTGCATCCCCAATTTTTTGTCTTTTTTTCCCTTGTTGTTCCCTCCGAGGTCGCTGACAACTGAGTGAGCTGTTTCTCCTTATTTAAACCCCACCCTCCTCCCTTTTCCACTTTTTCCCGAACTCCTGAATAATGAACTTAACAAATAAAAGAATAATTACAGACTCATGTTCTTGGCTATAAACGAAATGCACCTCCCTCTAATGAGCGTTTCATGTTTTGCTTTCTTGTGAGGGGCTGCTGAAGGGGCCGTTTCTCTGTATGCCTTGCACTCTTTCACTCTAATTCTTTTTTAAAATATTCAGTGTTAATCTGCATTTACAATGTTATTACAGGAAGGCTTTGAGCAATGTCTTCTTTTAATAAAGTTATATAAAGAACCTTTTTTTTTACTGACCATGGTGATGCGTTTCTGTGGTTATTAATATAGTAAGCCTAACAGAAATGTTTACATTGTTTTAAAATATTACTTGTTTTGCGCTTAATATTTTACTGGTAGATGTCTTTTATAATATATTTTAGAAGACCACTTTAACAGACTGGTATGACACGTTTCCACAGTTATTGGTAAAACAGCTTTTTTTTTTTTTTAATATTTAAAAATTATTTTAATATTATATATATAACATTATGCTTTTTTATTTTATTAATAATTTAAATAAAGGTTATGACATCTTTCTTTAAATATGAGATCTTTCTTTATTCTGAGTAATGTAATTGTCAATATTTTTTTCCCTTTTTTATTATTTATATATAATATA
>JAHKKF010496630.1:0-12297 GCA_019740295.1 Labeo calbasu | reverse complement strand
TTTTGATGTTGAATTTACAGTTACATTTAGTTTAACATGTTACTAAATTACACTGTAAAGTATACAATGTTTCACTGTAATTCAATTTACAGTATTTTAATGTTGTGATTTTACAGCATTTCACTGTTATTTTAACAGACATTTTTTACAGTGTGATTTTCTCAATATTTAGATTTTTTTGCACCCTCAGATTCCAGATTTTCAAATATTGTATCTTGGCCATCATAACAAACCATACATCAATGGAAAGCTTATTTATTCAATTTTCAGATAATGTATAAATCTAAATTTAAAAAAATTGACCCTTATGACTGATTTTGTGGTCCAAGGTCACTGGAATCACTCACAGAATGATTTTTCTTGTTGATAAACAATGAAAACATAGACAGCCTTCATAGTATAAAGAGGCCGAGCATTTAAAGCACAGACGACAAAAACGAGCTTATAATAAACAGAAGGTTTTCGTGCCCTGGTATGGATGCGAATGTATCGTATCCACCTTATTCCTTCTAACTTGGAAGTAAGAAAATGGGTGAGACTTCTGTTCATTATCCGCTATAGGGAAAACTTTGCACTGCAAACCAGTGTATTTTTAATTACGATAATACATTAAAATAATATGGTAAGACACCAATTTGCAATATCAAGCAGCAAAATGAGCAGTTTTGTACAGCTAAAAATAGCTGGATGCAGATGAGACCAGAAGCCAGACCCATAAAATTTAGTCGTAAGTAGCAAGGGTATATTTGCAGAGGTCGTGTTAACCGAAAATTCTTATCAGTGACGGAAAAATCTGAAGGCCGTCCGTCATTTTGACAGATTACACTGAGGGTGATCTATTGTAGATTGTAGTTGCAATCCCACCCCTGTCCAGTTGGTGGCGAGTGCGCTACAGTCTGGCAGCAGAGCAGGGGATCCAGAACAACAACGAAACTGTCACAGACGAGTACACAGAAACTACAACGATCTATCACGCCACATTAAAGAGCGCCAAAACGGTATTTATTGCTTAAATTTCCTAATAAAATGGACATAATTTGAAATCTGAGACTCTGTCATATCAAAAGTAGCACAAAGCCTAGCCTATTGCTAGTCTATTTATTGAAAGGAAGACACACTACGCACTGTTCATTCATTAACTGAAAACGGCGTAGACCAAAGGACTTATTGTGATTTAAGAATCCATATTGGTTTCATTAAAATGAGAATCTATTAAAAAAAGTTATTATTATTATTATTATTACCCAGCATATTTTGTTGTTTTTAAACACTATAGTATTGTCCTGTAGGTTCATGATTAAAAGTGAAAATGTGAACAAAAATAAAAGCTATTAAATGTGCTATTCTAATTCAAATATGAAAATTAAAATGACGGGTAATAATAGATTATGACATAATTTTTACGACCCTGTCCGTCAAAATGGCAGACAATGTTAGCTTAGACAAAGTCTAGCGCAACCTCTGATTTGTAGCAATAGCCAACAAAATTATCTGTTTTTCTTTTATGCCACAAATCATTAGGATATTATGTAAATATCATGTTCCATGAAGATATTTTATACATTTCTTAATATATTACAACTTTTTGATTAGTAATATGCATTAAGAACTTAATTTGGACAACTTTAAATATGATTTTCTCAAAAAATTTTTTTGCTCAGATTCCAGATTGTCAAATAGTTGCCTCTCGGGGTGGATAGTTATTGTTTTTGCATGATGTGAATGGGCCTAAACTAAAACAATACAGATTATATAAAAAAACTGTTCTAATTCTATGAGAATGAGGTAATCCACCCTTCCAAATATCACTGGAATCACTTTCAGAACATTGATGCTTCGTATAAACAGAATGTCCTTTAAAGTGTAGATATCGCTATAGTTATCGTTCTTGCTCTGAAGGGGCCTTTACTATAACTATAAATTTGTTAATAATTGTTAATAATCATTCTAACTTTACTAGAATATGGAAGTCCACGCTATAATGATAAGGAACCAGGTAAAAACATTTGATAGCCAATCAGAATCCACCTGGCGTCAAATAGCTTTTGCATTACTTGGTGTGAACTTTGTAATCGCTGACAAAAATATTTAAGTGTTCTAATATTGAACATTATTTGCCTTCTAAAACTTTTGGCCAACAGCAAGGCAGATTATGAGGATTTGGAACAGATCTAAAGTACTATTTGTGCTGATGGCGGCAGAAGAAACGCTGAAACCAGACCAGAGTTTAATCGTTTTTTTTATTTTTAAATGATATTTTCCTCCTGTGGCAGGTTTAATGCTTTATTCAGAACTCTTTACATAATGAACATGAACGTGTTCAGAATTAAGGTGCAAACATCAGCAAACACAAAAGAACTTCCCAGGTCAGCAGAAGATCATTTCAGCATGGCAATAATCAGAACATCTTTAATGAAAAACAGGCAGACATCTTTAGTAGTACGGTTCGTGACCTCTTTGTTTTCTCTCTCGTATCGCTAGCGGGACCCTGACCCTGACCCTGACCTTTGACCCCTGACCCCCGCCCCTCGTTGATGCTGGTGCAGCTCCACTAATGGAAGACTTCTCAGAAACCCAGCCGACGGCTGATTGGCCTTTACGTCGATGGATCTGACCAATGAACAGGTCGATCGCATTTAAAGGGGAAGGAACCTGGACTCGAGTAACCAATCAGAAACGCACTGAGCTGAATCAGGGAACGTGGCTGTGCTCAGAACGGCATTCTAGCATACTATCCTCACACTTTCCGCAGTATGTAGTATGCATACTGTGCACAGTATGCAAATGTTCTTATGCACGGCAGGAGCTAAGACATTTACCTAAAGCTGAGCGGCTTATTTATACAGCACAGATTGTTTCGAAGCAGCTTCACAGTCATAAACAGGAAAACAACAGTGTTAATGTTGCAAAATGCAATTATGAAACAAATCTAATTTCAGCATATTTAGTAATGCTAATACAATTTAATCCAGTAACAGCATCAATCTTGCAAAGTTCAAGTAGAACACTATCCCACAATGCAATGCATTCGACTTTCTATTTACAGCGTGAAAAACGAACTACACTTTTTTAATGGATGCTTTACACAAAATTTACATGCATTTATTTCAGACATCTGCTGAATTAGACATGCACCATAGTGAAAAAAATGTTGCACACTACTGTTGTGCACCATTTCACATACTATTTTTAAAAAAACATGAGGCAGTATTAAGTATATACTGCGTAGTAAGTACGCTAGCACTCCATTCTGAACACAGCCTGCGTTTTAACGGGGCGTGATTAAAAAAAAAACACTGAGCGAAGGAAAGCCGGGGCAGTATATTCTCTGGCTTAAAGTGGTTTCGTCCAGTTTAGTTACTCAGAGGGCAGTCTGTGCTTTTGGCAGGATAAAAAAACCCCGATCTCTCTGAGAGAGCGGTTTGAAAACAGGCGTACGGTGAAATGAGAGCAGACGGATCCGTTTACTGAATGCAAAATCTCAGATTGTGATTTTGAATACATTCGAAACACCACGGAAAAAGTTTTTCCCTCACTCTTTTCAAATAAAAGAGTTCTGTGTGGATGTTTGTAACATTCGCTGCGCCATTTACAGGCTCAGAAATCGTCATGATTATGACATCGTAACCATAAGCTCATTAACATATCTCCGCCCACATTTACACATCAACACCTGTTCAGCGGCCCGCCCCCAATAAACGTTCACCAATCGTAACAGTTCATTTACATTTACAAGTCTTAAAGGTACAGTAGCAAGCCTGTTTCAGACATTTTTGAACGTCGAGTAACATTATAAGAGGGGATTCAACGTAAAATGCTACAGAAGTGTGGAATATGACATTTGATACAGTGGAATGAGATGAAGCAGCTTCCGTTCCAGTCCGAGCCTATCAGCAGAGCATATTCCTGAACCCTCCAGCCAATCCGAGAGCAGAGTTCACAAGCCCCCTCCCCCTCCCACCCAGAATAAAAAAACAGAGCAATGATTGGAGGACACAATCGATGAGAACATTCGATATTAATGAGGTGAGCGACGTATAGCGGTGAGTGAAAGTGCTTTTGGCATTCATAAATCAACGTGTGATCATCGAACATGGCTTTAAAGCTCAGACTCCCGAAAGAAAACACCCTCACGCGTCTCCACGAGCACGTGACGCGAACAGACTCTTGCCAGACTTTGCATAAAATGTAAAATCATGTCCTGATTTTTTCAGAGACTCCTAAAATATTTTCACAGGCAAGATTCAGCTTTTTTAATATGTTGTTTTTGTATCATGTTACGTCGTTAATTTTTGTTTCGGTTGATGTTTGTCGATGCTGAAATTGCTGTTGTTTGTTCGGGTGTAAGAAAGCATTCAGCTCCAGGGGTCACCGTATGTGTGTGTGTGTGTGTGTGTGCGTGTGTGTGAGTGTGTATGTGTGTGTACATTTACAGGTCAGTACGTATGTGTGTGTGTGGCTATGAGCCTTCATGATCGGTAGAGTCCTGGTTGATCTCTTTCCTGGTGCCCATAGTGGGAGTTCCTGAGTTTTTCCTGGACCGCTGCTTCTCGTCAATATCATGCAGCGACGGCTCCTTATACATACACACTGACACACAGAGAGACAAATATATACAAAACATCATTATTAAACAGCAGTGATTTTTGCAACTAGTGATGCATTAATATAGTGTGGTTCAAACATATGAGAGAGAAAAAAAAGTTGTGCATTATTCAATAACTGAATTTTTCATTACAAATATAAATTAATTTGCATCTGCATGAATATATATATATATATATATATATAAATGTATGATTTTCACTCATTATATTCAATTTTCAGTATTTATTTTATTTCAACTTTATTCATAGGTTAAATATTTTACTAAAACACTTAAAATTCCAAATTTTATTTTATTGTTTACATTTTAAAACACCAATTAAAATTCCATACAAAGAACACTTCTGAGTACTGAGTAATGACAGTTGAATTCAGTTTGAATTTTAAATTGATTCATTAAAACAAACAGTTTGAAATAACTATTTATGTAAATTATTTAAACTTTTCAAACATTTAAACATTTTTTCAGTTAAAGTTGAAATCAGAGACGTTCTTAACACATCTCAAGTGTACTCTCAATATTGTCAGGAAAAAAAAACAAATATCAAGATTTGTAATGTTTTTTAAGAAGTCTCTTCTGGTCACCAAGCCTGCATTTATTTGATGCCACGTACAGCAAAAACAGTAAAATTTAGAAATATTTTTACTATTTAAAATAACTGTTTCCTATTTGAATATATTTTAAAATGTAATTTATTCTGTGATTTCAAAGCTGAATTTTCAGCATCATTACTCCAGTCTTTAGTGTCACATGATCCTTCAGAAATCTTTCTAATATTCTGATTTGCTGCTCAGAAAACATGTATTATTATTATTATTATGTTGAAAACAGTAGAATTTTTTCAGGTTTCTTTGATAAATAAAAAGTTCAGAAGAACATTTATCTAAAAAAGAATTTTTTTGTAACATTATAAATGTCTTTATCATAAATTTAAAGTATCCCTGCTAGATAAAAGTATTAATTTGTATAATTTCTTTCTATTCATCAAATAATCCTGAATGAAATGTACTCAACTGTTTTAAATATTTGTAATAATAATAATAAATGTTTCTTAAACAGCAAATCAGCATATTAGAGTGATTTCTGAAGGATCATGTGACACTGAATGATGCTAAAAATGCAGCTTTGATCGCAGGAGTAAATTACATTTTAAAATATATTCAAATAGAAAGCAGTTATTTTAGATAGTAAAAATATTTCACAAAATTACTGCTTTTACTGTATTTTGGATCAAATAAATGCAGGTTTGGTGAGCAGAAGAGACTTCTTTAAAAAAACATTAGTGTGTGCTTATAGGAATTAAGTACATTGTACATATTTTTTTGATGTAGATACATAGTAGTTAAGGCCACCTAATATAAAGTGGGCCCGAATATACGGTAAATATTTCATGCATCACCCAGCCCTACTTATGCACGCGCATGTGTGTGTGTCCTCACCTTCAATGGGTCTGGGCACGAAGTGTGAACACGGTTTAGTTTTCTTGACCCGGTTTCCCTTCATGATGAGTCCTTCTTTATTGAGTCCGAGGAACCAGGCGCGTCCGCTCTCATGTTGGCGGTACAGCGTGGACGAGTAGATCACGTAATAATTCTCAAACACGCTCTCCTTAAACTTACACTCCGCTGTGAACACTTCCTACACACAGACAGAAACAGAGAGATAAAGAGAGATGTTAAAACACAATTACAGCTCTCAGGTGTGTGTGTGTGTATGTGTGTGTGTCTTTATAGAGTCTTTGTCCCAGTTTCTTTATAAAGTCTTTTGCATGCACAGGTGGAGAAGGTGGAGATGGCCGTCAACCAGAGCAGAAACCACCTCAGGTGAACAAACACACACACACACACACATTTGACACAATTAACATTTTGTATATATTACATACAGTGGGGTATAAAAACCTGAGACCACCAGTGAAAATGCTTATGTTTTGCATTGGAAATGTAATAAATCATTTTCATTACAAATTACAAATTCATTACAAATCAGAATAACAATGTAAGTGAAAAATTAAACTGAAAATGCATATAATTTGAGAATGTACTTCAATAGTAGCAAGAAAAATCACTAAATATTATGGATGTTTTATGTGTTTTGAAATGTATAATATTTGATTTTACATAATTTTTTTTAATTTTTAGACATATATTTACAACAGAGCTGGAGTAAAACAAGGTTTGTACTAAATATACAATTCAAGATACTTATTCAAGACACTAAATTACACACATACATCCTGAAAACACAAATTTATGAAGCAGTTATTTTTGTTTTTAAAAACATATGTTTGTAATAAGTACATACAAGCATTTATACGCAAAAATGTACAAATATCCACTACCAGTCAAACATATTTGAACAGATATAAGATTTTAAATGTTTTTTTTTTTTTAAGAAATCTCTTCTGCTCACAAAGTCTGCATTTATTTGATTCAAAGCACAGCAAAAACAGTAAAAAAAAAATATATATATATTTTTACTATTCAAAATAACTTTTTCTATGTGAATATATTTTGAAATGTAATTTATTCCCATGATCAAACCTGAATTTTTGGCATCATTACTCCAGTCTTCAGTGTCACATGATCCTTCACAAATCATTCTAATATGCTGATTTGCTGTTTAATAAACATTATTATTATTATCAGTATTTAAATTAATAATTTTTTGAATTCTTTGATGAATAGAAAGACACAAAGATCAGCATTTATCTAAAATAAAAAGCTTTTGTAACATTATACATTATACCATTCAAAAGCTTGAAGTTAGTATAATTTTTTTGTTTTTTTACTTTTTTGGGAAAGAAATTATAGAAATATATACTTTTATTTAGCAAGGATGCCATAAATTGATCAAAAGTGATGATAAAGACATTTATAATGTTACAAAAGATTTCTATTTCAGATAAATGCTGTTCTTCTGAACTTTCTATTCATAAAAGAAACCTGAAAACAAAATATACCCAGCTCTTTTCAACGTAATAATAACAACAAATGTTTTTTGAGCAGCAAATCAGAATATTAGAATGATTTCTGAAAGATCATGTAACTGGAGTAATGATGCTAAAATTCAGCTGTGAAATAACAGGAATAAATTATATTTTAAAATATATTCAAATAGAAAGAAGTTATTTTAAATAGTAAAAATATTCAAAAATTGTACTGTTTTTGCTGTACTTTAAATCAAATAAATACAGGTTTGTTGAGGAGAAGATGCTTCTTTAAAATCCTACTGTTCAAAAACCTTTGACTGGTAGTGTATTTTATATTTTTTTTTTGCCAATATTTAGCTGGTAGTGTATATTTATCCTAAAACACATCCATACGTTAATATGTTAATAACATATATGATATATAAGTAATGTAATGGAATTTAAAAAATGGATAGATCTTTGTATATACTACATGATGTTGTTAAGGTTGCATATATAAATAAAAATATGATGTTGACATATATGGTTGCTGCATATAATGCCACATAAAAAAAACATCATATAGATATTATCAACATATGCACATATACAAATTTTACAGTGGGGATTTTATATATGTTATAAACTTATATCTTGATCTACCCAGAGAATATATGACGTAAACAATTATATTTCACCTTACAGGTAACATAAATGACAATATCACTCTTAAAATAGAGTAATATATGTCATATATTATATTTATGGATGTCTAAGTATCGTAAAGTTATATTTACCACATATTTTACTCATGAATTAAAAATCTCCGTAATAAAATCTCAGCCCATGCTAAATTAGGTTTCTGTGTTTTCACATCATGGCTGCAGCACTATATATTAAAATTAAAATGCTAAAACTGTTTATTCTCAGATATGTGTTTATTTCTCATATATTCAATGCAGGCTCAAACTTTTGAACCCTACTGTATTTTACACACACACACATACAGAAGTAAAGGAGATGTGCGCTCTTTGCCATCTCAGCACCTCAAACCACTTTAGCAGATTAAACGTCACCACTAAATAACGAGTAGAAAACCTCTCACACATATACAACCCTGATCTACAACATCCAGACAATAAAACTGCTGAACACACTCAGTAAAATATAATACAAACACAAATTACAACCCCACCAGTCTGAGGGGTGATATTTGTGTGTTTACAAATGAATGGAAGGCAATTCACAAATATGAAACAAACTAAAATTAAAAATAAAATAAAAACATAAAAATGATGTGATCGGCGGAAGTTATCAAATAGTAATTTGAGCGTAAAACTGAAAGATGTTTCATGCATATAAATCAAAATACATTTATAGATCAATTTTGCATTTGCAAAATTTGCAAAACCAATTTAATGACAAATAAATGTTTTAATTTTGTGGAACTTGCATTCATTTAAAACAAATATCTCTCCATGCCAAAATACCAGGGTTGTTAATTGATTAATCATGATTAATCGCATGCAAAATAAAAGTTTGTGTTTACATATTATACACACACAGATGCATGTACACTGTAAAAAAAAAAAAAAAAAAACACAATTTGTTGAGTCAACTTAAAATAATTTGTTACCCTGCTGCCTTAAAATTTTAAGTTCAGTCAACTCAAATACGTGTCGTCAATATGAAACGTTACGTTTTACCAAGTGAAAACTTAGATATTTGAGTTTGTTAAACTTGAAAGCTGGGCTTGTTACCTAGCTGGCTTAAAATTTTAAGTTGAATGTACTCAAATATTTAAGTTGTCACTTAATACAACTTTTTCAGTTGACTGAACTGAAAATTTTAGGGCAGCCAGGTAACAAATTATTTAAGTTGACTCAACAAATTGTTTTTTACAGTGTATATATTTAAGAAAATATTATGAAGTATATGTATGTTAAATATTATAAAGTATATGTTATAATAATCACAATCTTTTATTTTGCATGTGATTAATCACGATTAATCATTTGACAGCCCTACAAAATACAATGTAAAAAGTTTTTACCAGTTTCAACTTAAAAACTTAAGTTTAGCAGCTGCCTTAAAATTTTAAGTTAAATCAACTTAAAAGTACGAGTCATTTAAACTTATTTTATTGTAAGTTTTTAAGTTGAAACTGGAGATTTTTTTTTGTTTTGTTTTTTTTACAGTTTTCCATTTTTTCAGTTTTATACACAGTTTTGTGCATATATGAAGATACAGATACAAGTTCACATATATGTTCTTATATCACAAAACTGCTGAATTCTTCATAAAACTCAACATCACTTAATAACATCACAGCTGCATTACCTTGTTGCCCATTCATTTTCAATCATCAATTATTTCTTGCATACACACATACTGCATTACGAACACAAACACACACCCAGACAAAGAAACACACACGTACACATTGACTGTCACACTTTGCCAGAAGTTCATTATCACACTAAAACTGAGTTAATTAACACTTTCTCACCCCAAAGATAGAACAACATCCAGAACAGCTGATCTTGACACACACAGACATGTGTAATGTTACATAACTCTCAATATAAACTTTGAGAAATATGCATTTCTATAAGTTCAGCTTCTATGAGTCATACAGTATAAAAGATCAGTCTGCAACTGCACAACAATGATGCAGACATTTCATCAATTTATTACAATATGTTAGAAACAAACTTGAACACACTTGTATTTGTGCTGATGTTGAGATCAGATCTGCCAAATTCTGTAAAATGAATTTAAATATGGTAAAAAATTAAATAAACGAAGCTGAGATGCTAAAAAGCATTGGCAAATCACATGAAATATTTACTAAATGAACAGAAAATCCGCAGAACTTTGTAAAATGACAGCTATTTGAACTCTGAGATCCTTTCTTTCTTGTGGGCCAGGCTGGTGCTAAAATTGTTTTGCAATGGAGATTTTAAATGCCATTTTTACTTACAGTTGAGTCATGAGAGCGGACCATACTGTCGCCATGAGATTTAAAGTCCTTTCACACTGTTCAGAGCAAACTGACAGCAGAGACGGCCGTATGTGTGTGTGTCTAAAAACACGTTACACCGCTTGCTTTCTTTGTGAATCAATGTAGTTCAGGAGCTACACTTGAAATTTTAATAGAACAAGTCTGTGAATTATGAATGTAGACAGGAGCAGAGACTCACTCTCTCCATCACATGACTGCCGCATCCAGAACCTTCTCGCTGTTGTGTTTTTTAGACTACATGAGAGAAAGCTAGCATTAAATTCCTTTTTTGACTTGTATTTTCTGCACTGAACACACCCAGAAACATAAAAGCTCAAGAAACCACAGGAGTATCACTATAAAAACAAACCAAAATTTCCAAAGATGAAGGCAAAATTTGAACTATTCTTTCATTTTAAACCATTTTTATCAATATTTACATTGAGTATTTTATTCAGTTTCCAGCATTTCAATTTCAAATGTTTTTGCCCACCACTATACATGATTGTAGATATAGCACGAAGGACAAAACCTTCAAAAATTAAAAATAATTAAATAAATGCATATGAAAGCAAATGCATGTGGGAATAAATAAATATAATAGATGCATTTAAAAAAATACATTTAAAAAATAAAAATACAAAACAAACATTGAATATTTTATCAAGTCATTTATTACTTTAATTTCCTGTTGTAACATGTATTTATTTATTTAAATACTTTTTTCATTTTTGCAGGTTTGGTCCTCCATATGAAAACAGCTGTTGGCATAATTAAATGTCAATCATTTTTATCACTATATTGAAGCTCTGACTTCCAATAAATCCAATAAAACACAAACCACACCTCCTCATTACACACAATATATTAACACACATGATATTACACATTTCAACCTGTAAAAAACACATCAAAACACACAACATCACAACCGTGACACAACAGTCTTAACTGCTATCCAAAACACACACACACTCACATACTCACAAACACACAACAGAAAATACACGCACTACACCAAAATTGTGTAATAGTACATACCCCGACAAACGCTACAGAGAAAAGAAACAAAACAGATTGTATGATCACATGAAAAGCGGTGAATTTCAGATAAAGCAGATATGGTCCACA
Source organism: Labeo calbasu (assembly GCA_019740295.1). NCBI lineage: Eukaryota > Metazoa > Chordata > Actinopteri > Cypriniformes > Cyprinidae > Labeo > Labeo calbasu. The sequence goes on along the minus strand of JAHKKF010496630.1, from coordinate 645 downwards.
CACACATACACACATCACACACACACACAGATGTGAGGAGTGTTTTCTTACCGAGGAGTAGAGGAAACCCTCTCCATTCATGGCCACGTAGAGTCCGGCCTTCACGCCCTGTATCGCCACGACCCGCAAACCCACCGGGATCAGATTAAACAGAGCTGAAACACAACAACACCAACATCTTACTGCTCTGATGCAGCTCTTTTATAGCTCAGGAGACTTTGTGGAGTTTACAATTATGTTCCATCTAGAGTAAGTTTTGTCTCAAAAAACAAGAAGACATGCAGTATTTTGGCTGATAAAAATATATTTGGTTGTGCGCCATTAATTGAGAATTCCTTTTAAATTAATTAATTTGCACTGAGACAGCAAACAGGATCCAGAATTACAGTTCAAATTTAAATGTAGCAGCAAAATTCAAATTTGAAATTCAAAATTCAGATAAAACAATAGATAGAACAATAGATAGAATGATAGATAGAATGATGAAGCGATAGAACGATACATTGATAGAATGATAGAACGATAGATAGAACGACAGATAGAAAAACAAAATGCAGAATTACAATTCAAATATAAACGTAACAGCAAAATTCGAATTTGGAATTCAAAATTCAGATAGAAGGACAGATAGAACGATAGAAAGAG